>JAMQGT020014744.1:0-44502 GCA_024447675.2 Pterophyllum scalare | reverse complement strand
GAGTAGACAAGATGAAGTAAAACATCGAGTAAGTTCTGGAATTCTGGAAAAATCCACAAATGTTTAAGTTTAAACTTAAAAAAGAAAAGCACTTTTTCTTGTGGCCATGTCCCTGCGCTCTCAGGCACATAATTCAAAAACAAAAAAGAAACTCTGATGTTAGACTGCCATCTACTGAGCAGTGAAAGTACAAAAACTCTCAACCCCGTTTGTTTCTATCTGAATGCAGTTCTTTAAATGATCTTTGGTTAACTCAAGTTTGTTTGCTGAGATGTGAATTGAATACTTCTTTTTTTTTGCCTGCTTATAGGTTATTACTATAAAAAATCGACAGCACTAAAAATAAGCTGTTGAGTATGAAGATTCATAGTTCTGAGTTTTCATCAGACAACAATGACAGTGTTACTCAATTCAACGTTATGTGGAAAGTTATATGATTAAAGAATTGCAATGCCTTAAGCCTGCCTCACACATCTCCAGCAAAGCGCTGTTGGCTGAAACTGATGATTTTGAGGGGAGGAGTGTCGGGTGCAGTGGTTACAGTTAGCTCCATAAGTATTTGGACAATTATATGCTTTTTGTAATTGTGCCTCTGTACAGCGTGCAGTGGATTTGAAATCAAGCAAGCAAGATCTGTTTGAAATACAGCCTTTCAGCTTTAAATGAAGAGGTTTAACAAAAGTATTGCATTAATTGTTTCGAAAAATTATACACAGTTCCCCATTTTCAGAGGCTCAAAAGTAATTGGACAAACTAATATAATTTTAACTATAAGAATCATTTTTAATAGGCTACTTGAATGAAAATCATTTGCGTGAAATCTAGAACTCATGGTCTGTTTTGCTGAGATCAGGTGACTGACTTGGATATTGAGGAGTGTCTCATTTCTTTGGCTTGAGAAACTGCTGGGCTGTTCTTGCAGTATGCTTTGGGTCATTATCCATTTGCACTGTGAAGCACTGTCTGATTGATTTTGAGCATTTGGTCAAATCTGAGCAGAGATTGTAGCCTTGTACACTTCAGAATCCATCCGGCTACTTTTACCAGCAGTCACACCATCAATAAACACTCATACATGCTCATGCCATAACCTCACCTCAACTATGCTTGACAAATAATGCTTTGGACCATGGCCTGTTTCTTTCCTTCTTCATACTCTTCTCTTCCCCTCACACTATTACAAATTCATCTTGGTTTCATCTGTCCAAAGATTTTTTTTCCCCAGAACTCTGCAAGCTCTTTGTGTTGTTTTCTAAGTCTACTGTGACCTTTTTGTTCTTGAGTACAATGGTTTGCACTTTGTTATAAATCCATCTCTTGACAATGATGCGCCTACACATCAAGAGTGTTCTTGACCTGGTTAGTTATTGTGAATGGGATTTTCCTAACCAAAGAGAATTTGTGATTATCCACTTCAGCTGTATTCAGTACACTTCATAGGCCCTTTGGTGTTGCTGAGCTGGCCATTGCATTCCTTCTTTTTAAGAATGGTACCAGATCTTAAATTTGATGGTTGCTGAAGATTTTGCTATCTCTGTAACAGGGTTTAGTTTTTCAACCTAATGATGGCCTCCTTCGTTTGTATTGCCATCTCTTTTGACCTCATATTGAGAGTTTTAGTGAACTGCTGCTGAACAAAAGTTTGTCGTGGAGTAACAAGGGAACAGGCCTCACCAGGCCATGAAATATGTCAATGAAACTCTTTTGTGAAACCTCTTGAATTAATGCTGAAAGACTGCACTTCAATCACATCCTGGTTGATTTAGGTCTGTGTCATTGCCCAAGTACTTACTGGCCTAAACAAACACTCCTCCCATCTTAAATTCTAAAACACATAAGCTATTATTGATTATATCATCCATGAATATTTAGATAGACAACAAGAATGTTGTACATTGCACTTTGTCAAGTTTGTGAACTAAGGCTCATAGCTGGAAGATTTATGGTAACAAAAGTTTTTGATGTGTTGGGACTAAAACAAGTATACATTAATGTAATCATTTTATTGAAGCATTTTCAGTTCAGGTGAAATAAAGCAGCTGTTGCCGTTTCCATAGCCAGTAATATCTGAATTTTATTTTGCACACACAACAAAAACAATCTTTTTTTTTAATTTGTAAGACAGCAGCCACACAGTAGTTAGAATAAAGACAAAAGAAGTCTATACTTAAGATCCAGATGAGGTTCAAAGTCAGATTTCTCCCTAGACACAATACAGGGAAGAAAGAGACCTGTACCAAACTGGGAAAATGCCCTAAAACCATTTTCCAGCATAGACAACATCTATGCGGCTTATTTCCAGTTTTTAGATGCACTGTACCTGTGGTCTGCACCCACATGAAGTGGCCCAGTAAAAGTGAGAAAAAAATATGTGTGAGAGCTGTGAGAAAATATGGAAGTTTAAAAATCCCAAAACCAGAATACCTCAGGCTACAGAAAGCTGTTATTAGCAATAAGAGACATGCTCATAAAGTAACTTACTATCCTCACTGATGACCCAGTGTCATCAGTGCTTGTTGCTTAAAGGCAACAAGCACTGGGCCATCTCATGTACAGTGTAAACATTTCAGAATCAGAGAGCAATCCTGCTACCTCTGCTTCTGTGAGACACCTTTAATTCAGCTAAACATAGAGAAAATGATTTGTAATATCAATTAGTGCTACAAGTCAGAAGTCACAGTAGCTCATCAATCGGATGACGACTGGGATGATGACGAGAGTTTACGATCCTGGGTTCAAACTGATTAAAGACAAATATAAGAGGGGCTAAAAGAAGACTCCTCTTCTGTTTGGGCCATAAAAATGATTATCTAGCCTACTGCAAACAAAACCTTGGCTTCACAGGTACAATGGCATCTCCAAAAAAAAAAAAAGAAAAAAAAAGGACAATGCTATGGTGTACTCTAGTTTAACATTTGCACAACTTTATTTTTTGCAAAAGAACATTTGCTGTAGTATGCAATGATCAGGTTACATTTTCCCCACACTGTTTCGGCATATTGCTTTTAAAGAAGAGTAAAAATCAGGTTAAGGTTTTGTAGGTTATAGCTGTGAGAAGATTTGTGTGCTTGAGAAGGCAAGCAGGGGCTTCAAGCTGTCCAGCATGTGCCCCTGTTTACAGACTTAGTCTTCCTAATAATTTTATTACACAGGGTCCTGCTTTTAGAGCTCTCATTTGATAGTTTCTCATCCTCCACGAAGAAGTTACTTCTGAAAATGAAATGAAATATACCATTATGCCACTGAGTAAGCTCTTAAGGCAGTAACCTTTGCTTTTTGCATTCCAGGGTACTGCTGTTGTATCTTCAAATCACACACATACACACAAGAAAAAAAGTTGGAAGCCACTGTCAAAGCTCTAGGAGGTGACACAAATCCTTTGTGGTTGTGTCAGGTCAGGAAGGGCATCCAGCATAAAAACTCAAACATGCAGAGCTACCAGCTGTGGCGACACCTTGTGAATAGGAGAGCAGCCAAAAGTAGCTTCAACTTCCTCTTTGGGGAAACCGTCACACAGAGTCCTGTCTCCTAAAAATGATGTTCCCATACAAGTAAACTGCATTCTCAATTGCATTCAGCAGGAAACATTTTCTTCAGGATTACATTTGTGACATTTAACAAATGCCTTTGCAACTGTCTTCTCCATTTATCCACTGCTCCTTTTCAAGCAACCAACCAAAAACTTAGCACATTGAGAAAGGGTCCATTATAAACCAGACCATCTCTTTAAAAAAGAAAGGAAAAAAAATATATCAAGTAATATTGGTGCAAACACTTGACCACTAAATAAACAAATCTTAAGTGGAAAGACCCCAGCTTCACTGATTAACTCCTGGACTTCGATCGTCTTGCAAACTGCAAGGTATTTTGTTGGAGAAATTACAAATTACCCTTTCCTATGTAGTTATAAGGGAACACAATGTTTAGAATACAGGGTTGCCCAATTAAAAGGTAAAGCATGGGGGGGGGACTTGTGTAGAAATTATAACAAACACCCAATGGACGGCTTTGGCGTCTTGACAAATGTAAGAATATTTGACTTGGACTGAAGTCCAAGCAAAAAAATAAATATAAAATTACAGACCAGCTGCTGTTGTACAGAGAACAAGTCTGGAAAAAAAAAAAGAATCTCTTCTGATGTTTATTACAAACTATGTTCACACAAATTTAACAAATGTGGTTATTGTCAGTTTTTAGCAATGATCTAATTTCATAAACATGTAAACATTTTCTATACCTGGTGTAAGGGGACTGGAGGATTTCTGCTACAGAAACCAGTTTTAACGCATTTGCTTAACTGAGGTTCAAACAGGGTTTGTACAAGAACAAAGATTCATGACAAAAACCTAAAAGCAAGCTAGTGTTAGTGTTGAATTTACAAATGCTGTAACTTATAACCAAAAGGCAGACTAAAACCTACCCTCTAACCAGTCTGAGTAAGTCATTTACACAGCTGAACAGCAGGGTTTGTTTTTTGTATATTTCAACACTTAAGTGCCCAAATGCTCAGATCAGAGAAAACAAACAAACAAACTCAAGACTGCAATGCTTTAAATATATTGCTAACACCCTTAGAAGATTCCATTCAGTTTTACTTTTACGGTAGGAGGTAGGGGAGAAAACAGAAAATACCAGCATATAAATGCAGGTTCTCCTGCAAAATTAATGCAGTGCATGTAAACACATTCGGACTTCCTGCCATTACCTGATGTCTCCTAGTAACAGTTTGCGAATGGAGAAGTAGAGAACAATAAGAACTTACCATTATGTCATAAAAATCCATCTGAGCAACTAACAGTTTTAGACTGCAAACAGACCCACTACTTTGACATTTCCGGTCTACAACTACCTTCTTTCCACTTTTCAAATGTCTCCTCATGTTTCCATCACAACAAGTATTGGATAACAAAGTATAACTTTCACAGATTTTGCTACATCATGTAAGTCTTTACATGGTTACTGGTTTTGACAATTCTGTGCCCCCTCCCCTCAAAAAAACAAATATAAATAAATAAAAACAAAAAAAAATAAACCAAACCAATCAGTAGCATTCTGATAATGCAAAATTTCATTTTTCAACCAAAAAAAAACCAAGACAAAGTAGTACATGTTTTTAAGTGTTTTGTTCTTTTAAAATCATTTTCCATACATCTGTCAGCTTGTAAAGGCCTCAAGTGAAAGGAAAGTTTTATAGCATAGAGGAGAAAATGGCCCCACCCAACAATCCCATTATGGCCCATTCAGCTTCATAACAGCTGAGACTGCTAGAGAAGAGAAGGGAGTAAGGGGGGAGGGGGAAAAAAAGGCCCATCTTGAGACCTGGCTATATGCTGTAAAACACCTGCCATGAGTAAATAAAATTTAACTGTTTACATAAATTCATAGCTGCTAAGGCATGTGTATACTAGTCATTAATCAACTGTGCGCATGCAGATGGTTATGTGTTACTTGTAAAAGGTGGGCACATATATTCAAACTACTAATGAGGTTAATACTTTAGGGTCTCTTAATTGTGCAAAAATTATAGCTGGAGCAAATATCAGCTGGCAGATTTAAAACCCATTTTGGACAACAAAAAAAATTAAAGAGAATAGTATGGTGCAGCATTTGAACTGTAAACATGTAAGGCATGTTTTACAGATCTCTGAAAACACCACATTTTTTAAAAAATAAAAATGAGTCATTTAAAAACAATAGAGAGAGAGAAAAAGAGGAAAAAAAACATTACCAGTACTCTAACAGGAATGTTATGGATTGTTGGAATATTGGTAGGAAATACTGGAATAATATTGGTACCCATTGTAAAGTTATATTGTGATGGCAAAGGGAAGATAACTTGTTTGCTTGAAGAGAATGCCAGGCAGGTCTGAGCCCAAAGTAGACAAGAGGCTGACCAAGACCAGTTTCTGGATTTTAGCTGACAGCTGCGAAACTGGTGGAGATGCGTGGGTGAAGGCCAGTAGCTTTGGTGAGGTTCCAAAACCATAATGGAGGATAGGACCGTGAGGTCTCCAGCGTTGTCCTGGACTTATTAGGAAGTCATGGTCTTAGTGCCAACTACATGCTCTTCATCTAAAGCTTTTAACACAGAGACCTGAAAATGGAAAGACATTAAAGATCTGGGTCCAGTGTTCTCACATCACCTTGATTTTGTGCAAATCCTTAACTGTGCTTGAATTTCTCATCTGGCATGACTCTGCAAATTGATGGCCTAGGACATTTCTATCACCAAGAACTATTTAAACATTTTAAAATAAAATATTTAAGCACATAAGACTCCAGGTGTTCTAGACTCAAAAGAAGGAATATTTCTCAGATTGCCTGATAAACCATTATAAATGATTAAACTGGACAGTAAATATCAGTGAATACAGTCGTGTTTACGACTAAATGGAAATGCAATATATGCAAAAAACACCGCTGCCATGGTTTACTACCAATGAGGACATTTTTTAATCCCAGGACACAAACTCACCATAAATTGATCCCCGTTAGTGAACCTCCTCTCAATCTCTTTGCCCAGGTCACCCTCTGGTAATTTAAGGTCCTCTCTGGTTTCTCCATTGTCATCCATGAGAGCCAAGAAACCATCAGCGACATCAATTACCTAAATTTGACATTAGCCAAAGAATGAAAACTGTTAATAGTTAAAGAAATCATAAGTGTGATGCAGGTGATTTTTCTACTGTAACATTACATTTCTATGACTTCTTCATAATAGTATAGTGCTGATTCACCAGCAGAAAACTTAGAGCTATGTTAAGTTATTGATCTAAACCAAAATGTTCTGGCTACACTGGCTTCAGTTTTCTTATTCTTGTTTGATGTCATCTTTACTAAAGCCAAAAATTTTTGGGCAAGACTTGACTCTTGGCCTGTGACTGGCCTTCCAACTGAGACATAGCTAGGTAACATGTATTCACAATTTGGCAGCTGAAGCTGTGGCTACAGTATGCCAATGTGGGATGAAGGAAAAACCCTATCAATAGAAGTCATATTTGTACTAGATATATGTACTAAAAACTTTGTGGAAGCAAAAGAAAAACAATTTATAACAAAAAAAATAGACTGATTTACTGTATATCAATACCATCAGTTTTAGGGACATTTGATACCTGAAGTACATGGAATTTCCATTTAAAAAAAAAAAAAAAAAGTAATTTCATATAAAACAATGCTGCACACATGTGCTACCACACACACTTTGAAAAAACTGAACAGTAATGACAAGCCTAACAATGTTGTGAGCAGCACCCAGTTTGTTACAAGCAATCCTATGATACCAAATCAAGATAATGGTAGCTGGTACATTGTGTGCCTGGTATTGCTGCAAGATCCAAATGATGCAATTTGCAAACAATGCAACACTGGATATGAGTCACTTTGAACTCTCTGTACAGATCAAGGCACCTGTCCCAAGTTTTATGTTCATTCTTTTGTTCTCATTTATGTGTTCCTTGATGCCACCTCGTTACCATCTTTAGCTTATTTAAACTTGTTCCCAATTATTCAGCATTTTTATTTCCACAAGGCACAGCAGACTTGTTGCTGCTGCAATTTCTTCAACTATTTCATGCAATTATAGTGTACCATTACCAGTACCTACTGCATCTACAGTTGCAGCAATTATCAGTTCTCATGACATGCTAAATTAAAACTCAGTCTAGCAATGTGGTCTACCATTCTTTGTTGGGAGCACATCAACTACCTACAAGTGGCAGTGACATGTGCAGTCTGTGAGGCCAAATCAAGATGAACGCCTTTTTAATAATAACTTTTTTTTTTAAATGAGAAAAAGAAATGCACGTTAATCAGAAATGTGTTCTAGGGGCATTAAGGCCATTATGCACTGAGTGTGTTATGAAAAAAACAAAACAGAATTTTTCAGACACAAACTTGTCGTGTAACATACATACACACCAGACATGTTGCCATTTTGCAAATAATTTGGTTTTCAAAAAAAAAAAAAAAAAACACACTGAAGAATTGAAGCCGACATCAAGCAATGATGAGCTGGTCCGGATGTTTCTTGACAAGAAAACGAAGAAACAAAGATTCTGGGTTTATCCAAGAAGACAGCAGCGGGGAGAAGTTGATGGTTTGATCCAGGACTTGAAACTGTATCACGACCACTTTTGTACATATTTCAGGATGTCAGTGAAGCAGTTGGAGCTCTTTTTGGCAGAGTTTGGACCACAGGAAGCAGAGAAATTATTTCAGAGAGCCAATTGACCCAGAGAACCATCTGTGTCTGACATAACTGAATTATTTTTTTGTTTCCATATCAATGTATGCTGGTGTGCATTTTGAGCTATGAGCACACTTATTGCTAAATGCAGTGGTCTGATTGGTCTGATCTGTTCATTCACATGCAAAAATATGAAGAAAAAAAAAAATTGAATTTGATCCAAAAACCCCCCCAAAAAACGCACAAAATAAACAAAAAAATAACCCTACATTTAAATAAGATTGCTTACTGGGCAATCTAAAGCCTGATCAACCCGTCTGAAAACTATATGCATTTTCACAAGCACTGAAGCAACAGCTCAGCTCTGACAAATGTGGCGCACTCCATATATTTAAACTTCCAAACACCCATGAACAGAGTTACTGCCGTTCCGTACTTGTTTAACCTGTACAGCAAGCAATTATTTTTTGCAAATGCTTTTCACAAATTGTAAAGTTCGTCCAAAAAGACATCTCACCTGATAGTCTTTCCTCGTTATATTTGGAACGTCCATGTTGTGGGTAGATGGACAGATATCTTCATACTTTTTCTGAGTAAAGATGTCAAGTCCAGTAAGGTGAACCTGGGAAAATATGTCAACTGATTAGATCTTACCTTGTGCCAAGAAAGCCTTTTTAGTCATCTGTAAAACTGAAAACCATTGTGCTAAAGTGCCTTAAGCTCTGCATTCTAAAGTATGGACAAAGTGGTTTTACCTTTGCGTGCCCATGCTTGCCGGTCTTGGAGGTAGACATGTCAACTATCTTGCAGGGACGTCCTTTCAGCATGACATAGCCATTCTTCCTCAATGCAGAACACTGCATTGGGTATGTTGTAGAGGCCCCAGCATCGGCAGTGGAGAAATCATCATCCGCCATAATGGGCCCAAGGGTTAATCTGTATCACCCGGATAAGTTTATTTTTAAGAAATTAATTTAAAAAAGAATCCAAAGATTTGTATGGTAACTGTATGGAGAACATCACAAATCAATATTTTTTTTCTACTAGTCAGTGTCTTAGTCCTTTGCTATTCCTTTCTCCATTTATTTGTTTACATTTGTTTCAAATAAAGAATGCATTATTCTAAAAGTCCTATGAAGCTCCAATTTTAATATTTGTTTCCCAGACTTGTATAAATGCATGCACTGATACACGGTATCCATAGTATCCTAACCATACATTGCTGCCGGCTGACCACCCGAAAAGCTAAAAGCTAACGTCACTTGTGAATGTGCCAGAACTGCTTGTACACCAAGCTGTTACTTTCCCGAAATGTTGTCTTACATACTTTTGAGTGGAAAATACACAACACGTCAACGTGTTTCCCACCCTTTTATTTCACTAGGTGTAAACAAACGGTCGAGTTTGAATTAAACTGGCTAGGCTGCTAAGGTTAAACAAGCCCCATTAACGACCTAGCAGGTTACGTGGCAGCTGGGCCAGATGATCATCCGCCACTACGGCTTTAAAACAGTAAGCTAGCCGCACCTACATCGTCTCTTTTCTATCACAGTTAGGCACGTTAGCTCGCTAGCCCAACCTACATCCACCGATACCGGCTGACGGTACTGTTGCTAATGTTAGCTTAACCACTGTGCTAAATAGAAAGCTCAGCCGACACACTCTCACTACTTCCAAGTTACCGACTAACTGTAGAGATAACGAATGAGTGTTACAGATGAGGCGAGGTTTCATTACACCGCAAACCAGTGCTACACATAATGTCAGCGTCACTGTCAAGAATATTACACTTCAGCGTGAACATTTAGCTTACCTTATGTCTTACAGCGAAAGGGGTGAGTCACTTCGCATGCGTGGAGCTTTTGTACCACATGAGAGGCAAAGAGGGCAGGTACGAGCTCCGGTGGTATGTGTGACGTGACAGGAGGCGGTGGGTGGGGAGGTTGGTGGAGTGCAGCTCCGCCTCGCACACCTATGCAGACTTGTCAATGCCAAGAAGCCGCCTTTGCGAAGTTATAACAGTTCAAGCGGATATGAATTCAGGATTCAGTTAAACCACAGCGCTGAGTGCTTTTGCCTTATGCAGCTTAAAGCCCACTCAAGTCCCCCAGCATTCACTTTATAGCAATGCTAAATTAAAAATATTAAAGTATTATTAAAAACATTTATGAGCTCATTTAATTAAAACCTACATAATAATTACAGTTAGGCCCATGACTTTTTGGACAATGACACAATTTTTGTTTTGTATTGTTCTGTACACCACCACAGTGGTTTTTAAATGAAACAATCACTGATTGAAGTGTAGAATTTCAGCTTTAATTCCAGGGGTTTAATAAAAGTATTGTATTACAGCCATTTTTATGGGCCCCTATTATTGGAGTCTGAAACTGGACAAACTAATATAATTTTAAATATAAAGATTGTTTTTCATAATTGGATGAAAATCAATTGATTCTTTAAAGTCTGGAAGCCACAGACATCATTAAATGTTGCATTTCCTCCTTTGAGATGCTCTGCCAGGCCTTTACTGCAGCTACCTTCAGTTGCTTCTTGTTTGTGGGTCTCTCTGCCTTTAGTTTTGTCTTCTCTAACTGAAATGCACGCTTTACCGAGTTGAGATTAGACTACTGCCACTGCAATTGAAAAAAATGTCAGTAACTTTTGAGTTACTTTTGTAGTATCCATCCATTCTCTTCCGCTTATCCGGGGGCCGGGTCGTGGGGGCAGGAGCCTAAGCAGAGAAGCCCAGGCTTCCCTCTTCCCAGCCACCTCCACCAACCCATCCTAATGAGATGCACAAGCCACCTCAACTGGCTCCTCTTGATGTGGAGGAGCAGTGGATCTACTCAGTGGGACAGTGGGATTTAGGAGGTCCTCAAAGTATTCCTTCCACCGTCCGACTATAACCTCAGTTGAAGTCAGCAGCACCCCACCCGCACTATAAACCGTGTGAGTGGAGCACCGCTTTCCCCTCCTGAGTCACCTGACGGTTTGCCAGAATCGCTTCGATGCCATCCTAAAGTCTTTTTCCATAGCCACACCCGAGTTTTTTCTTTGGCCACTGCCCGAGCTGCGTTCCGCTTGGCCTGCCAATACCTGTCAGCTGCCTCCGGAGTCCCACAGGCTAACCAAGCCTTCTTTAGACTCCTTCTTCAGCTTGATGGCTCCGTTCACCTCCGGTGACCACTATCTGGTTCGGGGGTTACCACCACGACAGGCACCGCCACAGCTCTGAGCAGCAGCCTCAACAATGGAAGTGTGGAACATGGTCCATTCGGACTCAGTGTCCCCAGCATCCCTCGGAATGCTGTCAAAGTTCTGCCAGAGGTGGGAGTTGAAGATCTCACAGACTGGGGCTTCTGCCAGCGCACCCTCACAACACGTTTAGGTGCACCAGGCCTGTCCAGCATCTTCCCCCGCCACCTGATCCAACTCACCACCAGGTGGTGATCAGTTGACAGCTCAGCTCCTTTCTTCACCCGAGAGTCCAGAACATACGGCCACAGATCTGATGATACGATTACAAAATCGATCATCAACCTGCAGCCTAGGGTGTCCTGGTGCCATGTGCACCCTTAGACATCCTTATGTTCGAACATGGTGTTCGTTATGGACAAACTGTGGTTTGCACAGAAGTCCAATAACAAAACACCATTCGGGTTCAGATCGGGCAGGCCGTTCCTCCCATTCACGCCCCTCAAGGTCTCACTATCAATGCCCACGTGAGCATTGAAGTCTCCCAGCAAGACTATGGAGTCACCGAACGGAGTACCTTCGAGCACCCCACCCAGTGACTCCAAAAAGGGTGGATACACTAGGTTGTCATTCGGCGCATAAGCGCAAACAACAGTCAGGACCTGTTCCCCAGCCTGAAGGCGCAGGGAAACAACCCTCTCGTCCACCGGTGAAAACTCCGACGTACAGGTAGCAAGCCGGGGGGATACAAGAATACCCACCCCAGCTCAGCACCTCTCACTGAGGGTAACTCCAGACTGGAACAGAGTCCAGCCTCTCTCTAGGAGAGTGGTTCCAGAGCCCAGGCCATGCGTTGAGGTGAGCCCAACTATAGCTAGCTGGTATCTCTCAACCTCACGCACTAGCTCAGGCTCCTTCCCCACAGAGAGGTGACATTCTATGTCCCAATAGCCAGTCTCGATAGCAGGGGATCGGTCAGCCAGGGCCTCTGCCCTTGGCCACCGCCTGACACACACTGCACCCAACCCCTACAAAGCCTCCTGAGGGTGGTGGGTCTACAGGGGGTTAGGCCCGTGTAACCTCTCCGGGCTGCGCCCAGCCGGGCACCACGAGCTAGTGCCCGGCCACCAGACGCTCTCCCTTGAGCTCCCTCCTCAGGCCTGGCTCCGGGGTGGGGCCCCGGTAACCCTATCCCGGGCAGGGTAAACTGTTCCCTCGTTGTTATAGACATAGGGGGCTTCTTAACCGCTCTTTGTCTGGACCCTCACCCAGGACCAATTTGCCATGGGAGACCCTACCAGGGGGACAAGCCCCCAGACAATATAGCTCCTGGGATCACAAACCCCTCCACCACGATAAGGTGGAGATTCACGGAGGAGTATGCTTTGGTCATTATCCATTTGCAAAGTGAAGCGCTGTCTGATCAGCTTTGCAGCATTTGGCTGAATCTGAGTAGAGAGTATAGCCCTGTACACATCAGAATTCATCCTGCTACTTCTATCAGCAGTCAATCAAAAAGCAGCAATCACTAAACACTGGTGGCTCGGTTACACTGGCAGCCACACCGTAATGTGATATCATTTCTCGTCTTCTCCATTCTTTTCTCTTCCTGTCATTCTGGTACAAGTTAATCTTGGTTTCATCTGTCCGAAGTCTAATCTGTAAACCCTCTGTATTTACATTCGTGAACACATCTCCTGATTGTGTGTTCTTGACATGGTTGATGTTGTGAAAGGGGGTTTTCTTAACCCAAGAAAGAGTTTGTGACTGCCACTTTAGTTGATTCTGTGGGTTTTCCGGCCTCTTGATGTTGCTGAGCTGACGGTACATTCATTTAAGTAGGCACCAGATTGTTGACTATTAAAGTTTTTACTATCTCTCCAATAGATTAGTTTTTCAGGCTTCACCTGGCCATGAAACTGCTTGTCAATC
This sequence comes from Pterophyllum scalare, assembly GCA_024447675.2. NCBI lineage: Eukaryota > Metazoa > Chordata > Actinopteri > Cichliformes > Cichlidae > Pterophyllum > Pterophyllum scalare. The sequence goes on along the minus strand of JAMQGT020014744.1, from coordinate 31,184 downwards.
AATTGTCCAATTAATTTTAAGCCTCTATAAAATGGGTGGCTGTGCATAAGAATGGCTGTAATTCCTAAACAGCTGTGAATTTCTGTACTTTTACTTAAGTATCATTTAATTGCATTTTTTTAACAATGTCTTCATTCGCCATTTGTCCATCAGTGAAATGTAATAAAATAGTGAAATGAAAAAGATGAAGTAATTAAATGTAAAATGGTAGCTTGAAGTTGCCACGTACAGTTAAAATACTTACTTTATAATACTCTGAAAAGAAAAAACAAACTATTTTTGAAGGCGTAAAGAATATAGTTCATTTTCATTTGCAATTTACAGTTTATGCATTTTTCAGAGGATGTTATTGTTATAGCTGAAGATAAACATAGATAGATATGCAGCATCCTGTGTTTCGGTGTGTATGTTAACCCACTGCAGTTTAATTTAGAGTACAACTGTGTTGTTTACAGTGAAGCGATGACACTGACAACTGGAAATTGGTCTTGAATTATTCCCCGGGTGTTGCTGGGGGCTGTGCAAGACAGATTGCGTTTCAGGGTAAGCAGATGTGTCTGAAAGTAGAGTAAATTTCCTCTAGTGTCAGTTAAACACTCATCTCCGTCCATCTGTTCTCTGAACTCCCTGACTCTTTGCATGGAAATATCCAAGAGATACTAGTCTTTTTTTTTAATGTTGGTCCATAAAGATGGAAGTTTTCTTTACTTTCCAGGTCCCCCATGTAGCATGATGCAAACATTAATAATAATAATAAGAATCTTTAAAATCTTTAAAATCACATCAAGTCCTTCACTAAAAAATCAACTCATGTAACTGAATGTTTAGTCTATTGTGTGCAAATGGTTTACAGATTTTTGCATCAAAATTCTTAGCTGCATTCTGGACCATGATTAGCTTTCAAAGTACTTATCAGTTTTACAAAGGCAACAATGGCCTGCACTCACATCCAATATGAGTACAGGGTAACTTCCCTTGTGTGAAACACATGCTTACATATACACACATTATTCTGCAGATTAAAGAATGCATATTAAACAAACAATAAACAAAATATGTATTTGAGTAGACCGGAAATGATGATGTACTTCCATAGGCAAAAAGTATCTGGTGGTGGCAACTAAGCATCAATATAGCATAATCATACCCTTTAATACTTTGTTGTCTCTTCTGTTTCAAGTTTTTCAAACATCAGTGCCGTTTCATTAGTTCAGTCATTAATTACAGTTATAGTTTTTAAAATGCCTTTATACCAATTATCCAGCAAAAAAATTTATAGCCACTAGGGGGCAGAAGATATAAGCTAAAAATTTGAGTATGTACTTTGGCTGTAAATGTCACTATAATAATGGTAGAAGCGAACCAAAACAATAAAGCATCCTGACAGCTGAAGTTGCTATAAACTATGCTCAGTACAGATGAAGGGAACTGCAGAGTTGGGTTGTAATTTTCTGTGGGGTCAACAACGTATGCAATCCCTTTCAGTCAGAAAGATGTGATTTTTCTGTTGATGTAAAATAATGATTTTAACTTCTCCGACTGTCATAATAGTCACTGTACTTGAATAAAAGTTCATCCATCCATGCATCCATTTTCTTCTGCTTATCCTAAATGTAAACCTCTCTCCATGCATAACGGAAACGTGATGCTTTGCAGCATTGCAGCATTGGTTTTGTGTAGATAAAATACTTACATTTTGAAAACAATATATATTTCTCTGTGATAAAGCCTTTTGTCTTCAACAAATCAAGTAGTTATTATAATACTAAATCGACAAATGTAAATGACTATATAGGAAATACTCTTGCATATCACAGAATGAGACCACAAAAGCAAATAACTTTTGTTTTAAGCATCTGTGGATGTTTTGAGCTGCTGCAGTTCATTATTATCTGTGGGGATCCGGTGTCCCTTGTGGAAGACAGCAGCAATCTCCTTAAAAGTTTTGCCCTTAGTTTCCGGCACCCGAAGATAAATAAACACTATGAAGCCAAAAAGCAGCACAGCAAACAGGATGAACACGTAAGAGTCCAACCAAGCCTGAGGAGAAATATTAAAACACACACACACACACACACACACACACACACACACACACACACACACACACACACACACACACACAAGTCAGGAGTTATAGTGTGTTTGATTTTATGAGTGAAGCACAAGAAGCACAACTTTACAGTGTACATGTGCGCCCTTTCTCCCTTACCTGTATATACGGAAAGGTCATGCCTATGATGAAGTTGCTGGTCCAGTTACAGCAACCAGCTAGAGCAATGGCTGCAGGCCGAGGTCCCTGGCTGAACAGTTCAGCCACTATGAACCATGGAATGGGACCAGGACCAATCTCAAAGAAACTTACAAAGAGGAAGATAGCTGACATGCTGACATAGCTCATCCATGAAAATTCATTCTGAAAGCAAGAGTACAAAATTTCTGGTTATTAAAAACAAACAAATGAGCTCTGAGTCCTTTTTGTCACCTTCTGCTCTTGGCAGAACAGAACCATCCAGATATTTATCTCTGGCTTTATTCCCTGCTGAATCGTTGAACTTAACACGTCATAATATTGTATAATTGTCTTTAAATGTAATTAAGAATGGCCTGTTTTCATGTAGTCTTGTTCAAGTGCGTGTGACCCTTGCATATGAGCAATACAGAGCAATAAACAAGTTGATCAAAGATATCCACAGTGATGCAACGTTTCTGCACTACGTATTATGATCAACACTTTGTTAACAGACTGGAGATGTCACTCTGAACTGAACAAACCTGAAATATGAGGCCCACTGTCATGGCAATAGCACAGCAGCACATGCCTCCCAGGCCAACCAGAGTTAGAGTGCGCCTGCCAGCCTTGTCCACCAGTGCAACCTGGAACATATATACATATGTGTGTGTGTGTGTGTGTTTATGTGTATGTAACAGTATGCACATTAAAGAAACAATACTATGCCAGTAAATTGTTCCTATTTTAATATTTGTGCAAGTGTATGTGTATTTTGCATCCATATTACTACTCACAGACACCAGAGTGAAGATTGTGTTGATAACCCCGACTCCTATGGTGGCATAAACTGGATGACCGACACCAGCTCGAGCGAAGATAGCAGTAGAGTAGTAAAAGATCTTAAAAGACAAAGCAAGCTTTTCTTGATACTCTGTGTGCTTGCATGCTCAGGAAAAGTGGCAGGTCAGTAGAGGATTTTGCAGTCAATTAACTGAGAGAGATGAAACTGATTTTTTTTCCACTCACAGCATTGATGCCAGAAAACTGCTGGGAGAGGTGCATCATGAGGGCAGCAAATAGCTGCTTTCTGTACACAGAGGAGCAGATCTTGGAGAGAATACAGAAAAGTAAAATATCGTCAAACAAACAACTTTTGGAAGCACATTTTTTCAGTAAGTTTGTGGGAAAGGTGTTTTTTCCCTCCTATCTTGCATGTACTTTACCTTTACCTTAATTTTAAATAACTGGCATGTGCTTTGTTCTACTTATTTTACTTGTAGTCAGGTTTTGTAGTATTTCTCATGTGTACCTTGATCCTTGCTTTTCTTGTTTTTCCCCAAAGTTCCAAAATGAACTCCTCATGCATGGAGTGATTTTTGGACTTTTCCTTTTCCTGCACCCTTTGTAGTAAACATTTGCTTTGGCTGACTACCTCCATGTTTGTAATAGCTGCTTGGATTAAAAACTTAGATAACAGAGTTGTTCTCATTGTCCAGTGCCTGGCATTCAGGCACTATCTCAGAAAGTTATCACAACACAATATTAAAATCTTCTTCTTCTTCTTCTTCTTCTTTTTTTTGCAACTGTATAAAATAAATATTTTAATGTGCTTTAAGATTCCAGCAATGTGATAGTTTCATGAGAGAACTGAGATTTGGTCTATAAAAAAAAGAAATCACAAGTCATTCTTTGAGACTTTAATTTTACTTTGCTGATTATTTTTGATAATTCAGAGGGAATTGTTTGGAATGTTGTACTATATGCTCAGATATGTCCTGGATGTAATGTTATTTCTGGTAACTCAGGGCATTGAAATGCAATAATAACTATTTTATTTGAAAAATGTAAAACCTGAAATTTTCTTTTAAGTTTCTGCTTAAATTTTGAAATGTGAAAATGTATAAACAATGTATAAGACTATAATAATATTCCTGCTAAACAGAGACCTACCAAAGAAAAGATAGAGACTCTGGGCTCCTTGTCTGCCTCTTCTTTTTCTCTTCTCATCTCTTCCAGATCAGAAGTTGGATCATGAGGGCCCTTTAGACGATACAGACCTGCAACAAACCATGGAAATTTTCAGATTTATTTACTTAAATGACTATATGGCCATAGCCTTATGTTGAGCATCTCTTATGTGCACGAGTGCACCCAAGCACACTTCCAAAATTATGGGTTTGTGGGTTTGACTACAAGGAATACGTTCCTGTACTTACTTTTTCGAGCCTCTTGCTCCTTGCCCAGTAGGATGTAAAGGTATCGTGGGCTCTCGGGACAAAGAGGGAGCAGAAGGGATTGTAATACTGCTGGAGCTCCAGACAGACCAAGCAACAGGGGCCACATTTCATCATTACCAAGCGCAAAATCCAAACCTAGTACCTGCATCAACATATACAGGTTAGATTATATCCTCAGTGTGCTCTCAAGCAAAGATGATGTTGTGCATCTACATGTGTGCATGAGTGTAACTTACCTGGCTGATTAGAATGCCAGTGACAATAGCCAGCTGGTGCAATGCTCCCAGAGCCCCTCTGTAAGCCTTGGGTGCAATCTCCCCAATGTACATAGGCACTAGCCCAGATGTCAACCCTTAAACACACATTAAAAGTTAAGCAATTTAAATAAACATCTGCTGTTATAAATATGGCAGTATTTAGAAAGACTGTTTTTTACTGCCCACGTGCAATTTAGGAACCCTTGTTCATTTAAAAATAAAGGCCATAGACAACAGAAATTGCCTTTTCTATACTATATAACTCTTCAACTCTGGGATTTCCAACAACATGATGTGAGCGTTAATTAAAGGTTGAAAGAAGTCCCTTCATGTACCACAATAAAAGCCCATAACAGCGCGGCCTGAGATGACCATAATGTGTGGCTTCCACATTTTGCAAAGCCCCATAAGCAGTCCAGCCACTACAGCCAGAACATTGACCATTAACATCCCCTTTACCCTGCAAAACACAAAGAGAAAGAAAATTAGCAGTTTGATACAAAGAAAGCTGGATATGTGTGTACTGTAGCTCTGTTTAAAATTCATTCTAGATTGAGTTTAAATTTGGCTTTCCTTCCTAAGATTTCCTAAGTTTTACAGTTCCAACCAAACTTTCATTCTTTCACTTGTGCCATTGTTATTTCTTTTTCCTTTCTCACCTCCCTTTCAAATCTCCCACAAATCCAACCAAGAAGGAGGATATCATGCCACCGATGGAGAAGATTGACACTGACAGTGACCAATACATGATCACAGCAGGGTGGTGACCTGCCTCTTCTTCTGTGCTGTTTTCTGACAAACCAGCAGCCCTCTCTGTCCACACACCCAGGGACCAGCCAAAATGATTTTGAATGATCTAAAACACAGACACAGAAATATCATCAAGAGGTGCAATAATGGATGGAAACCTAGAGACAAACTTTAACTCAAAATTTGCATGCACAAATAAGTACATGTGCCTACGCTAGCAAAATATATTCACAAATGTGTTGCATACAAAAGTGCAAGTCCTATTGGAAACAAAATCCACCACAAACTTAGGCTTGATGTAAAAGTTATACACAAAAATGTGGACCAATTTTGCTCATTCACTAAGTCTCATGACAGTTTACAAAGCAATTTTATCAGAGCACAGAGTGAGCCCCAAGTCACAATTTATCTGCTTGAAAGAATTTTTGATGCTTTGTAGTGTGAGGGTGGATTCTTCCCATGCATGTATATGTGTGCTACTTAAAAAGCCATCGCTTGACCCAGCTGTCTTAGCTAATTATTAGCCAATCACTAACCTTCCTTTTATCTCAAAAATTCTTGAAAGACAGATCATCTGCAGAGGAATGGTTTATTTCAAGAGTTTCAATCAGGTTTCAGAATTCATCACAGTACAGAAACAATGAAGGTTACAAATGATCTTCTCAGGGCCTCTAAAAGTGGACTCATATCTATGCCTGTCCCGTTAGACATCAGGGCAGCTTTTGATACTGTTGACCGTAATATTTTATTACAGATATTAGAGCATGCCATAGGTCTTAAAGGTACTGTGCTGCAGTGATTTGAATCATTTCTATCTAATAGATTCCAATTTGTTCATGTTAATAGGGAGTCTTCTTCACACACTAAGGTTAATTATAGAGTTCTATAGGTTCCGTGCTAGGACCAATTCTACTTATATTATACATGCTTCCCGTAGGCAGTATTATTAGAAGGCATAGCATACATTTTCATTGCTTTGCAGATGATACCCAGCTTGATTTATCCATGAAGCCAGATGACACACATCAATTTAATAAACTGAGAATGTCTTAAAGACATAAAGACCTTGATGGCCACTAATTTCCTGCTTCTAAATTCAGATAAAACTGAGGTTATTGGACTCAGCCCTACAAAACATCCTGTCTCAGAGTGATGCAGAAAAACTAGTTCATGCATTTATTACTTCTAGGCTTGTTTATTTTAATTCATCATTATCAGGTTGTCTTAAAAGCTCCCTGAAAAGCCTTCAGTTGATCCAAAATATACTAACAGAGTACTGTCAGGAAATAGAAAGAGGGCGCGTATTTCTCCTATATTCCTATATATTAAAATCCCTGTTCTCACAAACAAGTCTTGAATAGGTCCTAGCCTGTTCTAAAGACCTCACAGTACCATATAACCCCAATAGAGCTCTTTGCTCTCAGACTGCTGGATTACTTGGGGTTCCTAGGGTATTTAAATATCAGGCAGAGCCTTCAGTTTTCAGGCTCCCAGCTCCCAATCAGCTCCCAGTCTGGATTAGGGAGACAGACATCCTCTCTATTTTTAAGATTAGGCTTGAAGTTTTCCTTTTCACAAAGCTTATAGTTACGGCTGGATCTGGTGACTCTGAACCCTCCCTTAGTTACGCTGCAATAGGCCTAGGCTGCTGATGGGTTCCCATGATGCACTGAGTGTTTCTTCTGCACTCAGCTCTTTTCACTCTCCATGTGTTTGTACACCACATTAGTTCATTACTTATTATTAATCTCTGGCTCTCTTCCACAGCATGCCTTTTGTCCTGTCTCCCTCCCCTCACCCCCAACTAGTTGTGGCAGATGGCTGCCCGTCCTTAAGCCTGGTTCTGCCGGAGGTTTCTTCCTGTTAGAAGGGAATTTTTCCTTCCCACTGTCACCAAGTGTTTGCTTATAAGGGTTCATCTGATTGTTGGGGTTTCCTCTACGTTATTATATGGACTTTTCCTTGCAATATAAAGTGCCTTGAGGCAACTGTTGTGATTTGGTGCTATATAAATAAAACTTAATTAAACTGTAATAATTAAAATGTAATTGTTATTATCTCCAGTCTATGACACAGCTGGACAAAATGTAAAGCAAGGTAACCAAGTAATCCACAACTTGTGACAATAAAACAAGATTATTTTAAACCAATCTGTCATATTATCTCAATAAGGTCTCATTTATAACTAAGCATAACAAACAGAGAAATCTATTTATTCTTGTTGTATCAGAAAGAAAAAAAATCAGCCATTATGCTGTATTTTTAAATCTCCAAAAAATTGTATTGTATCCATCTTAAAAATCCAATATGAGAGTCCAGTGTCAAATATAAAGCTTAACTAAAAATGTAACCAACAGGAATGCCAATAAGTATCAAGTTGTCTTAAAATTTTACATCCTTCCTGCTGATCCAAACCAACCTTACCTTCTTGGTCATGACAGAAGCAATTTGGTGGCTCAGTAAGGGTGCAGAGCCTTTGCTAAAGTACAGTAGACCCTACCTTTTGGGGTGCATTGATGACTCCAAGACTGTATCCATACTGTAGGGACCCCAAAGTGGCTGCAAACACTGCCACAGCTAGTGTGCCCGTTAGTTGCTGCAGAAGTGAATGGTAACAATGAGGCCACAGATATGAATACAAACACAAGCTGGTTTATTTACAACAAACAGTGTTATTTCACAGTAGAAAAACAGTGCTGTGGAAAAGTCTTAAGTCATCTCTTATCAAGTCTCAGCCATCAATAGGAAAATGGGAAATATGTGCAGACATTTATTGAATGACGGACATTCAAAGCTCTTCTTTGGATGTTGGCTGCCTTTTGTTCCATTTTCTGTCGAGATGATCCCTATATATATATATATATATATATATATATATATATGGTAACAAAATGAGGGATGGCTCAAGCCTTTTGCTCAGTATTGTACATAAGGAAATTCAGAGGAAAAAAAGATTTATTCTATATTGCTGGTTGATGAGTTACTCTTAACAATTACTGTAAATACATACAACATACAAAAGTAAATAAGCAAGTCTGAGGTCCCCTGGAAGCAGACACATAAGAATTTTAGCCATGATAGTCTCCTAAGTAAAATGTCAATGCAAGCGAAGGACACACTGGTGATTAAAGGCTAGTGTCCTCTGGTCTACCATTCTAAAGCTTTATCCATCCACACTGCAATGACAAAGGGACACCTGCATTCAAATAATATTTTCCATTATCCACTAAAAGGTGGCAGATATGTAGACATTTACAAAGGGCAAAGAATGTAAAGAATGTACATATCTAAATACGCTTACCTTTCCCGTCTCCATGATGGGTCCAAAGTGTCAGGCAGGACTTTGGCAATGATCAAGCTGCATGCCTGATTAGACTGTGTCCACTGAGAAAAGACAAACACACACATGACACATGCACATAGATGCACAAACATCCCAGAAAGACCTTTTTACAGATAAATGAAGCAGTAGTATTTATTTCAATACCCAAACGTGAATATTACTCAAGTATATCATAATCATTGCAACCATAAGGAGACAGTGAAGAATTTACTTTGGAAAGTTCTGAATCTTCTGTGTGGTGTTTCGACTGGTATATTATGGAAAATGGAACCATTTGTATTGCAATTAAATATGGACTTCAAAGTTAGCATGTTGTTGCTAAAGGCTGCGCTTCTTGATAGCAACAACATCATTATTTTTCTCTTCCACTCACTCTTACACACACATACATACACACACACACACACACACACACTAGCTGTTAATGATATACTTGAGTGGTGCACTGAACACGAACAAAGTCTGAGGATCAGAGCTGATACAAATGTGCACACTTGCAAAAAATGAGACATTCTCACAAACATATTTCGAAAGCACGCGACTCAGGAAGAGTAATGCTAGTTTCATTTATTTCTCTCTCACAGCATCTCTTTTACAAAACAAATAAATCCCAAAACAGGACATTAGTAATGCTCTTTTAAAATAAAGAAAACAAGAATTAAACAGAATAAAGAGTAAAGTGGTTTCATCTTTGAAAGGAGAAACCTCAGTGTAATGACAGCATTTTCCAATGACGTGAGTGAAATCAGTGACTAACAAACACAGCGATAATGCCCCATTCACACGTGGTCAGACATACAAATGCATGTGTGCACACATATACACACACACATGGAAGACAATGGCTTCTGCAACTAAGCTCTTTATTGCTAAAATGTTAGAGCCTGCTCCCCCTAACAGAGATCGGTAACCCTAAGTTACAGCTGCACAGTAACAGCTACTATATGGATGTGTTAAAAGTCTTTGAAAACGAAACAGAAACATTCAACAACTTAACAGAAAAAAAATTAACTTAATTCAAAGGATCGTTACATTATCAAGAAACACTTGTTTTATTAACCATAGGCCAAGATACTGACAAAACAGGCTTTTCAAGCTTTGAATTTACATTAAAACCATCATCAGTGCCATTAGAGTTGGCAGGTGTGCCAGCTGGTTGTAATAATTAAAGGTGTGACAAAACTTCTCTAAAGGTGTTTAATTTAATGCTCATGGAAAGTTTCCATTGTCTTTTATATATTTCATAGGTACAGTAACTTCTACATGAGCTGCCTCAAACTTGTCTCCAGGTGGTGGGTGATGATGGTTTTAATGTAAAACCAAAATCTTAAAGAAAAAACAAAAAACATTGCTATTCCATTTTGACAAGTAAGCCTAACATAGTCCACCTTCAAAATCAATTTCATAATTTTGATGACTGAGTTTTACAAAGTATTTGAACAGATATGGAAAGGTTTCGTCAGAATTAGTTGCTCCTTTCAAAGAATAATTCAACTCTTAAATTTGTTAATGTACATCTCCATAAGAGGAGAGAAATAACATCACCAGTGAGTTAAGTTAGATAACGCTCACAGAGATCAACCCCCCCCTCCACACACACACGCCCAAAAATAATCTTGTAATGTAACCATATAAGTAAAAAAAAAAAAAAAAAAGTTACAATGTGAGCAATAATCTTTTGGCCTCTGATTAAGTTTTGCTTACATCATGCTAGGCACTGTACAAACAGTTAGGAGCCAAAATCAGAAGAACCAACCAGGAAGGAGCATGATTCAGAGGACCCCACAGTTGTTAACAATGAGTGCTTTCACATGCACACAGTATTTGGGATAATAGCTCATATCCTGTTGAGGCTATAAGCTCTTTATATGCATCGTCATATTTCTGCAGCTGAGTGACTGTAAAGAGTGAACAGCCAAAACACCACTGTGTTCATGGAAACACGCAAAACACGCCCCCCAAATCAGCCATTAATATTGCCTATTTTAAATGCATGGTGCTCAGACACCAACTCATAAACTTCATACTACGAAGATAAAATTATAAATCTGCATGTAAACACACTCAGTGTTGCTTTGATCAGATTAAGGTAAGTTTACACACAAAGACTTGAATTACTTTATTCTTGCCGGACATTGATTTCAATGTCCTACCTTGATTGAGACACACACACACACACACACACACACACACACACACACACACACACACACACACACACACACACACACACAGATGTGCTGTACACTTCACCAAACTTCAAAGACTGACTGACTCCAAACTGTTCCACAGAAAAAAAGAAAAGAACAGAAATAAACAGAATGAACAGGACCCCCCCCCCCCCATTGCTCATTTAATATTACAGTATATCTGATGCAGCACCTTCAGAGTTTAAAGACGTAAAAGTGAAGAGATCATTATTGTGATATTTGGGTGGAAGGGGTGAGAGGAGGACAGGAAGAGGAACAAACGCAGGAAGAAGACAGGATAGACCAGTGATTTCATTTTAAAGGGACACAGATATCATCTTTGCATACTGTTAAAACCCACCTGACAGCAGAATGTCTCACCACATCTCTGTCAGTGAAATGCGATCGAATGCTAAATCACAACTCGGTTTACTCAGAACCCAAAAGACGGCAAGGGGAGGAAGTGGAGGAGGAAGGGACTGTCAGAGGAGAAAGAAAATCAATCAGGCTGTCTGCTTTCATTGCTGACATTCAGAGAGAATTTGTCATCTCTCAGCTGCTTTCCCTGCACTGTCATATTAGAAATATATTTAAATTTAGATTAAATTGTATTCATATATTGCTCCTCTAACGTCTGAAGTGTAGCATGTCCACACACAGCAGGTAGGAAATAAGGAAAGTAGAGGAAATGGGGCCCAAAGGACTAAAAATGAGATCTGATCCACCAAGAAGGACAGAAGGAGAAGGGGTCTAAAGAAAGGTCTAATGTGTATTTCTACATTTGTTAAACACTTGGATTTACTGGTCAATTCGGAGGGAAGAGAGCTAAAAATGGAGTTACAGAAAAAGAAGAGTTACAGAGAAAGAGGGAAGAAGAGACGGTTTGGAAAGTCAGTGGCACCAGTTTGCCAGTCAGCTGGATGGCTTCTGAATGACCCGGTTTAATTTAGAACAACTTTTCTCTTCATGAAGAACTGGTCTTTTTTTCCCTCTAAAATAACTTTTTTTTTCTACACTGAATTAGCCTCTCCAGTGTTGAAACAGTCCATTTGCGGCCTCTCGGTGAGTTGGGTTCACTTGTGAGATGTGCGGTGGGCCAAGGTGGGTTGCCACCAGTGGGAGAGTGAGGAAGAGTGGACCAGGGGAGACATCACCAGTTCATCATAGAGTTTCTGTTGAGCGTCATGAAGAAAACTTGGCTGCTACCTCCTGAACGCACAGATGCAAAGAATACCTGGATAAAAGAACATAAAAAGAATATGTTCCCTGTGAACATTTTCACCAACAAAATCATTTTTACAATAACTACAAAACACAATTGTTATTGGCAAGGAAGCAAATTCCTGTGTGTAAACATGGATCTAAAAATCTTGGTGAATTTCTGGAGCAGTTTATTTTTTTTTAACTAGCAGAGACCACATTCTCAATTTGATTAGGCTACATTTATTGGAAGAGAATGGGAGCTGGAATAAGCATGTATCTAGGTCTAAGACTGCAGTTTGAGGACTGGCAGCAGCTCCCAGGCTGAGCAGATCCCCAGTACTAATGAGAAACGTGGGAACTGAAAAAGGAGGAGGGAGGGTGGGGCATGAAAATGAGAACAAACTGCCAGCAGCATAGGGAGGCATGTATAAGGCATGTTACTGCAAGCGGAGTGTATGAGATATGGTCCCGCTTCTCAAAATCAGAGGAAATATCTAAACAATACCTGACAGTGCATTCAAACTTTGTTGTTTGGTTATGCCTGGGGCCTTTTCTGTGCACTGTATAATAATCTTTTTCTTAGAATGAATGTTTTGAAAGCTTTTGTGTTCAATATGGGTCCACCAAAGCATTGCCAAAATCAAGACCACTTGAGATAGGTCAAGAACAGAGCAGGTAATGTCATTCTCTAATTTCACAATATGTGACCAGAGTTACACGATTCCTAATCAGTAAGTATCAGCACCCAACAGTGTATTACCTTGTCGTTCCGCTCACACAGGAATTTAAGTCTCTGGGCTCTCTTGTGCATAAAAACTCCATCCAGATGACCTGTTTCTACAGACCGGATCTCTATGGCTTTCTCACCCCAGCCCATAATCTGATTAGAGTGAATATAGGCTGAAAAAGGGAGAGGAAAAAAAAAGCCAAACATCTGTGAAAATCATGAAAAAATATGTAAAATAATATATATGTTCATATTTACATACAGTTCATTTCATTTGTATATAGGAAAAGCTAAGTTACCCCACTGCAGAAGCACTTTATTACTCACACATTTCCTTTTCTTGAAAACTGAACTACCAGCTTATGCAGTAATGCAATGTTACTGCAAGGGGAGTGTATGAGATGTGGCCAATTATTTGCGCTTTTTCCACAATGCATGGAGCCACGAGTAGTGAGCAATGCCCTTGAAATGTAATATGTTTAAGAAAGAAATCCTCGCCAACATGGCTGTGCTTAAACCTTGCTAGTTGAGTTGACGGGACAGGTGTCTATCCAAAGAGATTCAATTTTAAAGAAATCATCAAGTAAAAACAGCAGGTTTCACGATTCAGGGAGCACTAGCACTATTTTATTCATGTAACACTACTAGCTACCACATGAGGTCAACTCAGTACAAGGAACAGCATTTTCTTTAGTATTTTCTGGAGTTTGCAAACCTACAGATGGCTAGCAAAGGCAAAGAAAAGAAACATTAAGTGTTTTATTAGGGCATTAGGGTAGAAGACCATCTATACAAATTTCTATTTTTTTTCTTTCTTGGTCATGCTAAAGAGCTCCAGAAGCTTTCCTATGGAGGCTAATGTTTGGAATGCCATTTAACCCTCAAATTCAGCCCCATAAGCACTATTTTCCAAGACCTCACAACACTTCTGACCTCTATTTCTATTTCACACATATGAACATATATAGAAGCTGAAATAGGTATTTAAATTTTAAAACTATAGTTATTAAAGCTTCTTAACTTCATATTTGGCAATTTAATTTAGATCTTTGAACTGGGTATTTCTCTGTCTGTTTAAAGGCCGGGACGGAATTACTTTGTAATGACATTAATCAAGTAAATTAAAAAATCCATATGTAGGTGGTGGGGCTTACCAACAGAGGTAGGCATCTCTCCCCACTGTAGCACCACGTCCTTGGTGATTCGACCATAGGTATTGACGTAGACGCCCTCATCCTCGTAACACAGCAGCATCTCCATTCCATCAGTCTTAGGCAGCACCACTATGGCATGGGGTGTCACCTGGCTCTGGATCTAATACAGACACACACAAACATTTCAGAGGGTTTAATCAAATCTGTCAACTTTAATCATAATCTACATAAGATTAAAATATTATAGAGGTTCCATCACTGGAATTTAAGCTGAAGGCTGGCATGGCTTTGGCTTTTTTTTTTTAATTTCTGGATTGGACCACACTCTATAATCCTCGACCAAGCTGACCAAATATCTGGAGCATCAGTGCATCAAAAGGTTCAAACTTCAGTTTGCTCGATCCTGTACACTTTACCTTTATGTAGCCTCAAGATCAGTGCTGTTGCTCATGGCAGCAGGCTATTTTATAGTGGTTACCTGATAGCAGCTCACGGTAACCAGTTGAACTCTAAGACAACAATTCAGGAGCATGGCAAGCAGTGACAAAACTCATCTTACCCCAACAGGAACATACACACCTTTACAAAAGCATTCAAAATGTAAACTAGCCTTCATGTATTAATTAACTAAGTTAATTACTGTACACACGGTGTTAAATTGTGGTGGTACTAGTTGGCGAAGTGCAGTTTCATGTTGTCAGGTTTGGTAAAAATTTGATTGCAATACAGTCAATAAACTGCAGTTTCACTGCAAGTAATACTAATTATTTTATTGCATGTCAGCTTTTGTATTTTTTTACTTTTGAAACTTTGTGTTTTTGTTCCAGCATGATCAAATATCTTGCTGGAGGTAAGCACATGTTTTGAAAGCCTCGTACTGTCTGCTGTGGGTAAGACAAATTTGTTCACAGACACACACCAGTTTCTGGTTATCTAATATCTACGCTAGTGAAGTGTACAGCATATAGGCACATGTAGCTGCTGTATATCCACTACAGGGGTTTTTACTAAACATCTATTGATCTAATCTAAAAGGTGAATAGCAGGGTGTCACCTTCATCTGTTTGGCACACTGGAGGAGGAAGTTGGCAGGGAAGGAGAGAAAAAAGAAGCATGGATGAAAGGTGGAAACAGCAAATTTGTCAGTGATAAAGATTTTTTTTAAAATAAGTTATGTTATTTATCCCCCTGTGCAGTATGTGCTACTGCACGGCACAACAGCTCAAGCATAATGTGTCTCATCTGTGATTTATCATATTTACCAAAATATTGCCAAGAAGTCAAGAGTTGGGCTGAACTGTGTTTGACCTGGATTTGAATTAAAGCATGAGATTAGCCACGACTATGGAACAAACTAATCTGCATGCAAGTACCAGATTTGATTTGATAGACTCAAGCATGCAACAGGAAAAATAGTGACTCTCTCTCAGCTTAAAAGAGTGAAGTGTTGAAGATGAATACAGTTCAAAATTCAAATTTGGAAGTCACCATTCCTTCTCTATGCTTGGCAATAAAAGCAAGTACTTGATGTGCACAATCTGTCTTCTTAACAAAGATAGTCCAAGTACTATAGACTAGATGTAGCACACAACAAATAAATGATGAAGCTTAAATAGTTCTATTACATGACAGTAAATCTGTCAAAGGGATTGTTTCTCATGATATACTGTATGCCAAGAAGCCAACCCTCATTAAGCGTCAATATCCATGAAACACCAAATGACTCAGTGCTGTCTAAACTGGAAATTGGCAGGTAACAGCTGAAAAAAAAATATAAGTCATCTTTGGTTGATAGAGTCCTATTGATAAAACATGTTTTTACAACATAAAAATGACTTGAACAAACACATTTACAAAGCAGTGCTGTACTTACATGTGAGGGGATGTAGATGTCATAAGGGTTGCCTGAGTCCACATCAATGACATGGAAGCCCACACTGGAGCCATAGATGACCTTTAACCTCTGACCTTCTTCCACCGTCAGGTCAACCAGCTGGGGGCGATGCTGTAGCTCAGTAAATGACTGAAAGAGAAAGGCAGGCAGACAACGGAGGTGCAATTAAAGAAACCGAAATAAAAATGAAAAAGTCAATCAGTGAAAATGCCATATGCAAAGGTTTATAAGTTTATACATATTTTGTGCACCCTGTAGACACGTAGTCTACATATGCATGTGTCCTCATGTCTTTTCAGTGAACTGTTTTTACTTCTTTACCTTAAAGGCCATGAACTTGTGGTAGGGTTTGGGAGCCCAGGCATAGATTTCCACAGAATTCTTCAGAGCAATCACCAGGAATTTAATCCTCTCATATTTAACTAGAAACATGACAATGACACACAGACACATGTAAGGTAACAAGAAATTAAAAGTGTCTTTCATTGAACCCTTTAAAAACAATAATGGACTGACAGTTTTATTTATTGAGTGGCCAGAGACTCTTTATTTAGGTTCCTGTGAGAGATTTGGGTTGTTAGATAAATTGTACTTGAGAAGCTTGTTCAGTGATGTATGTTCAAAGCTTTCGAAATGCCCCTTAACCATTGTTCCAGCAATTTCCGTCACAGATCTCCTAAATATCTCCTATGAACTCTTTTTCCTGGTATCTGACACCAATCCTGCCAAGTTTTTTTAAGGTGGTTCTGCGTGTGAGCTCGCCCTTGCCTCATTCTATTATCAATTATCCTCTTTCATGTGGTTCTATACCTGACTAATTGATGACTGCAGGCATCTTCCATCCCTCCCTAGATATCACTATTCCAGATAACTGCAGGCCCATTTCCAAACATTCATTTATTTCTAAAATTCTAGAGAAAGCTATTGCTCAACAGTTCCTTCAACTAGTTGAGAGAAATAACATATTTGAAAAACCTCCAATCTGGTATTTGTCAAAATCAGCTGCAAATTATTACCCATTCTGATTTTGGGTTCATAAATTTCACAGCTGGTTAGAAGATGGCCCTTTAACTAAAACCCTTTAAATTAAACTTTATTTTTATTTATATAAACAGATACTTACCAACTTTATAATGCACACAGCCTTCCAGGTCTCCTACGGTGATCCACCCCTGCTTCTTTTCTACTTCTGGATCATTGTGTAATATTCTGTTCCTCAGCCAGGATAAATAGTAGACACGCAACTTATTCTTTTTCCCTGAGAAGGGAGGGGAAAACAGATCAAATTGGTATTAAAATATATTAAATTATATGTGTAAAACAAAAATAAAGGTACAAAAACAAATGACCTCTGGCTGTACAGTTGAGATAATAAGCTACTTATCAAACAGACTTATCAAAACTTGTCTTTAACCACTTAGACATAAATGCATGTTACAAAAAGAATAATATCAGTTACAGATATGAGTGTGTGTTCTG
The DNA here is from genome assembly GCA_024447675.2 of Pterophyllum scalare. Taxonomy (NCBI): domain Eukaryota; kingdom Metazoa; phylum Chordata; class Actinopteri; order Cichliformes; family Cichlidae; genus Pterophyllum; species Pterophyllum scalare. The sequence goes on along the minus strand of JAMQGT020014744.1, from coordinate 13,718 downwards.
CATACTGTATACACAATATACGAACCAGATATGGTGACCAACACATTGAGGCCCTCCAGCACATCCATCTGTAGGAAGCGCCTTCTGGTGATCAGGTTATAAACTTTTCCCTGTCCACTTCGGTCAAGCAGCATCAGACCATTTTCTGTCCCCACTAGCAGGTTTACACCTAAACATACATGGATAGGAGTCAGAGTCAAAGAAAAACAAGCAAAAATGCAGAGATGTTGTTACTGAGGGAAGTCCTACCCCACAGTGCAGCACACAGGATCTCAGAGTTGAAGCGTTTCTTGTATTTGCGGATCTCTGGCGTGTCATTATGGGGTCTGATGTTGGTGGGGTTGACATTCACCACAGAGATCTTCCTGGCTTCGTTTAGTCGTGCCTGTTCCTGCCTCAGCAGCTCATTGGCAAACATGGCTGCAAGCCAAAGATGAAGAAAGACAGACAGGAATTTGTGATTAGTATTTTGGCAACAATGATGGCAGGTAAGAACTGGCTTTTTCACCACACAACACCCAATTCACTGACTGACATTTTATTTAAATCTCCAAAACTCTATGCTATACTACTCTACCTGCTGCTGAGTTCTCATTGTCATCACTCGGGGAGGTCTGATAGACCCGTGGATCGACAAATGGGGTAAATGACGCTTTGGACCCGCCCCCACCAAACTGTGAGACACAAGACAATGAGTAAGTCCAACAACAGCCTATCTGTAAGGGCACAAACATTACTTTCAGGAATCAATGTTAAAGTGTGTAATTTGTGCCTGTGTCTGACCTCAGCCATGTCGCTCAGCTCCTGCAGGGCTGAAGTGGGCGTTGTTGAAGGAGAGTTGCTCTGTTGCACCAGGTCAGGGAGGTTACCATGGTTACCATGAGTCCCGAACCCATTACTCTCAGTGTGACCACCTCTCCTCCTCTCCTCTGCCTGTGAGACAGATAAAGACAAATAAATATCAACAGAATTTTGCCAGAAGGTTAAGAAAGCAGAAAGAAGAATATTTAATTCCCCTATTTAATATATTTTGTCATGTAACTGTGTGGGTCCATGTCTGAATATTTGTGTACACATTCATCACCTCTCTCATCATTAGAGTACTATCCTTGGAGCTGTTATAGGAATCTCCCAGAGAGTCCTCTGTCAGCCCTCCATATGACTCCCCGCTGCTTTGCACTGCTGGCCTGCAAGAAACACACACAGACTTAAACATTTACAAAGAAATTTTGCTAAAATTACACTGAGGTACTGGCATTGTGCATATTCCAAATATATGTATAACTCAATATAAATGAAAACTGGCAAGACAACAGAGAGAGAGGAAATACAAAGGCAAAAACGCACATGATGCGAGGAATGTCGCTAACAGCAACAGTCCCATCGGTCTCCCCATCTTCATCACTGCTCTCCGATTCTTCGCTGGAAGACGAGTAGTCTGTCACCTGTGTCAAAGAACAAGAGGTAGAAACAAAAATTAACTTCTGAACCCCTGAGAAACAATGCTGACCAGAGAAGGTTTATGGTTGTATCTGAACTACCTCTGGAAGTCACTTAGACTGCACATTTAAGAATAAGACACACAGTGAAGAACATGGAAAAGAAACATTGTCGTGTCGTGCTGTTCTGCTGATCTGCAGTTGGTGGCACTAGTGCACAAAGTGCACGATCATTTTGGCAAGAACAGCAAGCATGAAGTAGTGTGCAAAGTAGCAGTGTGTTTCCTGCTTAGCTGCAGGAGTAGAATCTTACATTTCATCATTATTATTCATCATTATTTTTACAGTTGTCATTTTACCTTCACTGGAGGTCTGCTTCCCTCCTCTACCCTTAGTTCTCTGAGTTCCTTAGCTAATGCACTTAAGTCCTGTAACAAAGCACAAAAGAGGATAGAAGAAGCAGGCAAAGTCATTTAGTTCAGTCTCAGAATCTCAAGACTGCATGACCAAATCACACACAAGGGCAAAGGGAGCAGAGAGGATCAAAGAATCAGACAAACCATCATCATCAAGACAAAAGGACAACTAATATGTTGTCAAACAGATACAAAACTGCCATGGAACAAGAGTGCTGATTTAAGAGTGCACGTTTTTTTAATCTTAGCAATTAAATTCTATTTATTTGACACAACAAAATGATCAAAACCAGCACTTTCATTCACTCACAAGCAAGTATAAACCTTGAGAACACAAGTCATAAGAACAGAGAAAGACATATAATCAAGCTTTATAAACTACGGGAGTGCAGAATTACTCCACTCTACCAATCACCCCCATGCCAACTGGTCCATATTTTCTCCCCTCCCTTGCCTCCCCATCACCCAAGCCGATGGATCAGACCAAATCATGCAGACGGGGGGAGGGCCATTACACACAGTGGGCTTACCAGCTCCTCCTGACCAGTAACCGTGTTAACAAAGAAACAGGAAAAGAGATTCAAAGACTGTTCAGGTGCTTGGCAGTACACACATTTTCACACACGCACCCGCAGAACACATGCAAACCCACACAGGCACGCATCCACATACACTCTCCCAGGTATGTGTGTAGAAGCACACATGCACTGCCATTACACCCTGATATGTCAGCGTAAAAAAGAAAATATCATCTTCTCGTGAAACCAACTAACTCCATCATGCCAGGGGAAGAAGAGGGGCTCTGAAGATCAAAGGAAAACCAGGATAAAGGAAAGGGGGGCACAATATTCACTAACCTCATCTATGGCTTTCTTATAGCTCTGAAGAATAGAAGAAGAAAGAAATAGGAAGAGAAAGAAAGAAAGATCAAGTGAATAGTAGAAAAAGAGAGGAGGAGGCCTGTAAAAGATTCCCAGAGAGGAGACGGCTGTGACAGAAAGAGGAGTCTTTGTGTGTCTGTGTTGTTTGACTCACGGCAGGCCTGCTGGGTCTTGTTGACTCACGACCCTCCTCCTGCTTGGGTTTTGCCTCTTGATTGGCCCCTGGAGGGGATCCTTCCTGCTTGGTTTGACCTATCAGAACAAAAAAAAAGGTAATTAAATGAAAATTAGCAGTTTAACTAAAATCTAAAATCACTGAATATTTATTTACTATGAAGCTCATAGACATTCATTAAACATTTTTTTTTCTCCACCTGTATTGATTCTGTCAGATTGTTTTCTGTCAACAGAGTTGTAAAATAAATCCAACAAACATGAAGGTACTTCAACCTCTCTTTGTGCCATGTGTTTGTCAGAGGGAAATCCATGCATATCTTAGATATCCCTCTGGCCTGTTGTTGACACCTCCCTCTACGCTTCTCTCTATCTCTCTCTCTCATTTCCTCTCTTCTATCTCTCCAGAGGCCCAGAGTAACAGGGCACATCAGACAGGTTGATCAGAGCAGAACTGCAATGTCCTGCTGATAGACTCGGAATCCATGTGGATGTATGTGTGGTCCTCTGCCTACAAACTGTTTTTCAGTGGTTTACTTATAAGCATTCACATAATATTTTCCAAATTAGGTTATGCATGTGTCTATGAGCGTGTATTGCGTGTTTTTGAGCTTGAGGTTTTATACCTCTCCTCTCAGCTGAACCCCCCTGAGATGAAGGGGAGGAGGAAGATGATGAGTTGGAGGAGGTTCTTTGCAGCATGGCGTCCAAAGAGGGCTCAGAGCGCCGCAGATCAGGGTTACTGAAACAGGATGAAAGCAGACCCTTTTAAATATTCAAACACAACAGGAGAAATAAATACAAGTATTTATTTCTGTTTAAACACAGTAAGGAATAACACACGGGACTTATTACAGAAATTCAGTCAAAATCAGTTTGCTACTTTGGCCTTTACCTTGCCCGTATGAGCTGAGAACCAGTGCGAGGGCCCAGACCCACTCCTCCATTAGGAGAGTTTTTCCTGACCAGGGCTGGGGAGATGGAAGTGGTCCTTTGGGGGACCTGGACACACACAGAAACAAGATAAACAAGGCTGCCACAACTTTGATTTTTCTCCTGGAAAAGACCCCAAAGCATGTATAATCATTTTTCATTTAAACATTATATTATTATTACTGCCATTACAACTATACTACACTATGCAGTATTTAAATACAGGATTTAAAAATTGCAGAAACAAAAAATAAGCAGCATAAACGTAAGTTAATAAAAGACACTAGTTTATCTCAGTCCTCATTTTTGAATGTTATTCTCAACCTTGGGTGGGATGTCCTCCTCTCTCAGCCAAGCAGTTCTGTCCCGATCCCGATCCCGATCCCGTTCCTCCCTGCCGGCATTGCGCAGTGGGGGTCCCGGGGTGTCAGAAGTAGGGTCTGAGTTCTGACGAGGCATCTCAGGCCTGGGGGAGCCCACACTGACACCCTCACTGAGAGCTGAGTCTTTCTGGTCCTGCAGAGATTGAGAGCCAGACATGGAGCTAGTGTGGGTTTTCACTGGAACCAGGTGAGCCATCTGTGGGAAATAAAGGATTGATGAAGAGCGAGAGTTGAACAGAGTGAGAGATGGTCAGAGGGTGGTTAAGGATGGCATGGACAGCAATAGGGGATAAGAAAGAAAGAAAGAAGAAAGAAAGAAAGAAAGAAAGAAAGAAAGAAAGAAAGAAAGAAAGAAAGAAAGAAACAAACAAACAAACAGTCTGACTGATCTGGAGCCCTGAAATTTTAAAGGCATTTTACAAGAAGCAAAGGGATTTGTTATAATTTCTTTAGAATTACAGGTATATAGAAAACACATCAACCATCTGCTCACCTCCTTTTGCGCGCACACACACACACACACACACGCACCCAGACACAGACACACACCTGTGGTTCGATGGAACGGTGGATGGGTGGGGTGCGGGCAGGCTGCATGCCCCCGCTGCTGAAGGACTCGGAGCGGGGTGGGAGGGAAGGGTCGGAGATGCGGTTGGACACTTTGTGCTGCAGCGCTGGGGAGCTCTGTCTGTTCAGCTTAGATCGCTCCTCCACCTGAGGCAGGTCACATACCACTGTCACTCACAGTCCAGCACACAACACAACCAATCACCATGCTTGATCCACAATGGGCATCACCCTCCCATGCACCTCTACAAGCCACTAGACAACCTTAACATCACTCTGTTTTCTGGAGACAACAACCGCAATGTGGAATTGTGCAACTGATGGGATGTTGATGAGTGCATGAGAAAGCCTCTCTTCACATTGCCTGTTGTAATGACATGATATAACTCTGAGTGATTAAATGGAAGTCTTGTTTTTCTAGTTATAACCTGTCTTAACCGTCTCTCAAGCTCAACAGTTATATAGGTGAGCCATGCCAGACTTCCACTGAAATCCTTGTCAGTGTAAACTGGGAGGTCAAGAATAGCAATGTTTTGCACAAAGAACGGGTTCTTTATCCGCCTGCATCTTAGTAACATCAGACTAATCTTTGTTTGAAACAAATTGTTTGCAGTTATGTGTGTCCATGTTGAGGAGTAAGAGTGTCTGATGGCTGTAGGAAAAGGTTAAGAATAACCCCTTATCTCCTTTAGCAGATGTCACATTCAAAACAGAATAACAGAAGTGAGTAAGCACAAAACTATGTTGTCCTATTTGTGTAGTTCCAGTTCATTTCCAATGAACTGCACTCGTGTGTCAAAGCAAACAAGTGTGTGTGTGTTTGTGTGTGAGAGAGAGAGAGAAAGGGGCAGAAAGCTCCTCTTGCCAGTGTAATCTGATTATCAGATTATCTGATGTGCAATAGGAGAAGGTTATAAGGCATATACTCAGCTGCCAAAATCACACTTTTCCACTCTAAACACCCCACTCATCTGTAGTTTGAGGGTTGAGTGATGGCTCAGTGGGGCCTAGCTTCAACAGCCTCCAGGTAAACATGCATGCCTTCCCCTTTGAAGGCTTTCTCTAAATCCACATGAGCTCACATAATCTGGCAGGATTATTTAAGATTATGACCTTGGTCAAAACAACTGTGCAACACTGAGTCATTCCTCAAATCGGTGTTAGTTGCCTGCTACATGGTCAACAGTGTTTGTTAGTTGTTTTAATGAAATGCAACTACTAATGTATGTAGCTGATCTGGACAAACAGTCAGCAAATAACTGATGGCAAAGAAACATTTGGTGGTCCAGGAGAAGCACTGTTGAGATCGAAGTCAAGTTCGATCTGTGGAGTGTAATCAAGGTTAGTATATTGACTGAACAACAGATTACTATCAGCTGACCCTTTTACAGAAGAAAAACCTTTTGGGTAGTGTGGCTTAAATTTTTTTGTGTGTTTAAGTTTGTCATAAGTTTACCACCCAAAAACTCTTTCTCCTGCGGAGGGAACAGAGTATTGGAGGAGGTTAACTGTTGGCAATGCTGCATCTACATACAGAAAAAATACAGTAAAAGATAAGGAAGAAGAAGAGGTTGTCAGAAGGCATCTCAGGTTTGTTAAAAAGATCCCACCACCACCTGGCCAGCACCCATCACCAGGCTAGGATGTGATTGACTGGTAGACTGACCTAAAAGGAAGATGAGATGGGTGGGTTTTCCCTGATGACATCAACCCCAAGATATCTAGGAGTTGGCTTGCCATGATGCATTCGGGGAACTAAGTGGCAGGGGTCATCAAGGGGCAGGCGGGGGGTGGGGTGGGTGAAGGATTCTCGTTAGCCAAGCTACTGTATCTACAAATCAGGTAGTGTTAGACTATAACTGAACACAGGCACCTCTCCCCTGAATCTCAATCCCAGAAACAGTTACATACAACTACAACTACATAAAAATTAGTAAGTAAATGTGTTACTCACATTAGAAAAAATATATGCTTTATAGGGACAAAAGTGAAAATGTATATTCTGACCTCTGTACTGTCTGTGTGTTTAGGTGTGAGCATTATGCATGAATCCACTGGTACTTCTATCTTTGTGGGTAGTTTTGGACCATCAAAGTAAAGGTACTGATAAATGTGAGGGCATATTTGACTATTATTTCTATTAATATTTTAGTTAATTTATCATCAAGTGCATATTTGATTATGGAGCCATAGAAGTAGTGCATACACCAAAATTTTCAGTGGGTATCTACCAGTACTGAACAGTTGAGCTTAGGGCTCAGGTTGTAGTAGTAAAACAGTAAAACTGAGAATTTTAATATAGATGTACAAGTGTGTGCATATGTGTGCTTGTGTGTGTGTGTGTGTGTGTGTGTGTGTGTATGTGTTGGAGAAGAGTCTAGCACTCTGCTTCTCCAACAGACCTGACAATGATCTGGGTTTGGGATCCAAATGGAGAGCCTTGTGGGGAGCAGTGAGGTGAACCGGTACGAAACGAGTTTTGGTTAGGGAAGACTAAGGTGGGGTAAGAAGGAGATTCATTGTTGAACCCAGGGCTGTCAGGAGAGAATGGAGGGGAGAGGAAATGGCTGGATGGCGATCCTGGGGATGTGGACGGTGATACTGAGGATGCGGGGGAGAGTGAGTAGAAAATTTGAGGACAGTTGCGAGGAGAAAGGCACAACCAAGCAGCTGGAGAGTTTAAACTCTCTGACTTATTACCCATGCTTCTTTTTAGCAATCCTGCAGAGGCAGAAGCACTAAGGTCACACATAGAGGAGCTACCTCTAATTGCGTGCGGCCCCAAGTTCCATTCCCTAACAGAAGTACGGAAAAGTAAGTGATTGTTATCAGGGACTTGGAGAAGATTACTACTGCTGGGAGCAGGTGAGCAGAAGTTCCTTTTTTTAAGTAGAGCAGAACAGAGTGCATTTACAGGGAAGGACTGAGAGAGGAAGTTAGTTTGGTCACATTCATCTGAGTCCAAGGGCATCATAAAACCGTCATGGCTGACACTTTGCCTCAACGGTTTGTGCCATTCTCCTGGATTCTCAGGCTCTATGTCTACATCTATTCTACTGCATGGTGAGTGTGACCTGCCACGTCGATGGGAACTAACCATTAAGGCCACAGGTTTGGAAGATGTGGGATTCTGGACCTGTCCTGGACATATCACATGAGGTTGAGCCTTAAGCTGTGAGTCTTGAGACATTAGCCCCTTAATGGCTGCCTGGCTGGGGGCAGATAGAGGTCTATCTCTAGACTTCTCTTTTTTAATGTTAGGCCCTGGTGGATATGGGCTGGGATTAGACTGGCTGTCTGGCTCTTGACCGGAGCACACTTTATGCCTCTTAACAGGAACTTTACTGGGCCCTTGGCCTATAGGCTTTCTGTGCTCTGGGACAGACCCTGGGCTACGTCCTCTTTGATTGTGCTTCTGAGCTCTAAGTTCTCTGACCTGCTGGCTTATCTCTTGCTTCAACACCGGATCTAGGGGTATATCAGATTCTAACGAAATACATATATGGGGGAGCTGGGTGGTGATAAGCTTGGTAGCATGGGATAGAGTTCGCTTAGGGGCCTGAGCCCCAGGTTGGCCATGAAAGCCAGAAGCTGAAGCTGGTGGGTTGAACGACTGGTGATGTTGAAGGCGGGGACGAGGTTGGTTACCATGAGCATGCTGCTGCTTCGAGACCTGGGGGTGGGGTCACAGTCAGAGGACATTAAGCAACACAGACACACACAAAGCACACTTCACAGGGTAATTATTAAAGAGACAGAATTCATTTCAAAAGTGTCTTTCAATTCAAAAAGCAAAGTCCCTCCACTACTGTCATCACAAGGTCGCTGCTTCTAGTACAACCTGCTAAATAAGTTAATCACAACACAAGAAGGCCACTGGTTGCGGTTAGCTTTAAATACATTATTGGGATCAACACCAAAACATTTAGTGTACAGAACTGGTACACAGAACCTTACTTCATGGAAGGCAAGCAAGTTCAAAAGCGCATGCATATCTTTACATGTCATGTATATTACCTCTTTAGCCCAGGCAGGCTTGTCATTAGGATTAATGACATCTTTGTAGTGGTAAAGCGGCTTCTTCTCTGCTTGTCTTCCCTCCTGCTGCTGCTGCTGCTGTTGTTGCTGCTGCTGCTGCTGTAGAGACACCAGGTATGCTCTCTCCTGCTGGAGTTGCCTCTGTAGCCGCTCTGCCTGCCGCTGCTCCTCAATCTGCTTACGCTTGTACTCCTGAAGGAAAAAAGGTAGAGGGTGAGTGGGGAGAAGAGAAAGAGAAGAGAAACAGAAAAGGGGAACATATATTTTATATGGGAGCAAAGGGACAAAGACAAATATGCAGGAGGGGGAATGAGGAAGAGGAGGTACTCAGGTATTGATAGAGATCTACACAAAATCAGGTCATTAGTTATTGCATGATTTTCAATGCATTTTTAAACACAGGGAGAAAATAGTAGATCAGTAATCAGCCTTATACCTTACTAGATGTGTGGCAGAATGACTTAAATCATTCTCAAAATGGGAGGAAAGTTGGAAAGTCCTCACAGGCTATTTCTCTTTTGATTGTATTTGCAAATACTATGTGCGTAACACAAGCCTGCTGATGGTGCTTCATGCATAACAGACCTGATAAACAAAAAAAAATCAACCACAGGATTAACGCATATGGAACACAAACACACACTTTTTACAGTTATAATCAGAAATGTAAGGAGGAGTCTAGGAAAACAGACATGGCTTTGGCAAAATAAAAAATAAAAATCTGCAGGAACAACAGGGAAGCCAAATTTAAATATTGGAGTAGTGGAGCCAGGAATAATGACACAGTGCAGCCCTGGATTTTGGCACTAGGGGTCGATTTGTGGCCTGTGGATCTCAAAAGGTTTCTTTCTTCAGTTTATAGCTTTAAAGTATATGAACGATGCAGTATACAACTACTAAAAAATTGCAGGGCACTGAGGAAAGCAACAATGTCCTATTTTCTCTTTGCATCTTTATTGTCTGCAAAATCCTTTGAGATCCAGCCAACTTAATGATACTGTACATGCATCCAGTGATCTGAATAAATTTAACACAGGCATCAGAAAAATGTGTTTCCTCAAATCTGTAGCTAATGGGCCAAGGAGCTCAGAATATGTATTCCATTCAGGTGCATGCAGTGGGGACAGGGATCACACAGCACAGTTGGGGAGCAGTAGTAGCACATGGGAGGGCCGTGGTTACCAGCAGTAATGCCTGTTCCTGCAGTAGCTGCTGCTGGAGAATCTCTAACTGCCTCTGTTCCTCTTCCAGCTGTCTACGGATATACTCCTGAGCAGCATGTTGGCACAAGGAGATAGAAATAGACTGAGAGAAAAATCTGGAGATCTGAATATCCATATACAGGCGGAGCGAGAAAGCTAAAGACAGAAAAGGGAAATAGAGAATATAATCTCCTGAGGTTCTTTTCAATGAGGAGAGACAATGATAATAAAAAGCCAGATGAAGTGAAGAACATCAGATCCTTAAACAACTGTAATGTGTTACAAAGGGAAAATGACAAAAAGTCAGACAAAAAAGAGGTTTGAAGATATCTTTTCAAAAGACTTGAGAAGCGTGGCAGGAAAGCAGCGGAGCGATAGAGGGAGTAGGACCGACAAAAAAAAGAAATGCATAGCAGAACTGCAGTTCGAGTTCACAGAGAGGACAAGAGAAAGACACATTAGAAAAAGAAGGAAACATGTACAGAGAAAGCTACAGAACAATTAAAATACATGCCACTGTAAAAACCTATAAAATGTATGTCTGAAAGGCTATAACAATTTCTGGGCTGAAAATACTGCAAAAACATTCTTTACATTATAAAAAATGTGCTAAATAATCCCTCATGGAAGGGGCTCTACAATTTCTTTATATAGCTTTTAATGTTTTGTTTTGTTGGGGGGGGGTTGCCACACAATCCACATTTCTAATAATAAAATAAGGAACTGCAACAATGAAAGAGTAATAATAAGTGTGGGGGAAATAGTACAGATCAATTGAGATAAACTAAATAAATATTCAAGAAAAACAAAGAGCTGCCACCACTGAAGATTTAGAGAGTCATGGATTCAGAGAAAGAAACTCAGTTGAGAGACTCAGTTTTATGATCATGCTGGTTTGCTGGTTTCTTGCTTTCCCATACTAAAGTAGGTTGAGTGGCACTGGAATTTCCACTTCCCTCAGTGGAGTCTGGGTATCTGCCCTACAGCTGTAGCACCTGTTCTCCATCAGATCTTCACCAGCTGTGCTTAAGGAGCAGTGTGGGCACTTCATCTTTGCCAGATAGTCAGCTCACTTCGTGTGGTAAATCGGCTCCCTTGGTCACACGTACAAAGTCACACACACCTCTAACGTCCTGGTTCTAACACTCCCCATTCCCTGTTCTCAGTCCCTCAGCCTCCGGACCTCCGGACCTTTAGCTGGACCTCAGTACCACTATTCACTCGATTCCACCTGCCTGCCCTCCTGGATACCTTTCAGTGTTCCTCACAAACCAGCCTGCTCTTTCCCCACGTCAGACTCATCACTCATAAGCTGGAAATATCCTGTCCCTCCTCTTCCTTGTCATATTGGATACGCCTCAGCTGTAACACTCAGAAGAGTTTCCATCAAGGTTTTAGGCAACATCTACATAACATAACAAGTTTCAAAGCCTTTAGTTCAATACTTCTTACTTTGCAAGCAACTGATAAAACTAGAAAAAAATTAAATATTAATTCAAACATGGCAAACGCACAAATACACAGAGAAAGAATGTGCTTTCCAGCTGCGATGCAGGAGCTAAAAACAAGAAATTTTGAGGGCAAAGGAGGAATTCTGGATTCACTCGCATCATCATGGTACACATTTCTGTTGTGTCAAAGTGTCTCTCCACAAATACGAGTTGGAATATAGCATGGTAGCAAGAGTACGAACCTGTTCTCTTTCTGCATGCCTCCTCTCCTCTTCTCTACGGAGCTGCTCCATTTCCTCGTAGCGTCTTCTCTGTTCCCTCTCTTGCTGCTTCCTCAGCTCACGCTCACGCTGCTGCTGCTGTTTTCAGGAGAGCAGAAACGCACAAAGATTAAGCATCACCACCACACAGTGATCTAGTGAAATGGGAAATCGTGATTGTATGGTTTCACACCTTCTACAATAATAACACAGAAAATAAGTATTCAAATTCTAAATAACGTGTGTATTTGGTCACACGTACAAAGTCACAGGCACAGTTGGAGTGGTGGGTTCATGTAAGTTGAGTCTAGTCATGGTGCTTAGATGTGCGTCGGAAGGCAAATCCTTGGGGGAACCCGTAGAGAGCACACAGATTATGGGCTAAGGATTTCCTTCTGTAAGCCTGCTCTCTGGAACTAGGAAAGGGACATTGGGGAACAGGTTCTGTGTGTGTCTGCGAATGTTTGTGTGTGTGTAAATGTTATTCTTTCCTTCTCCTCTACCAAAATTTACAGTGTTGTAAGTTTAAATATCTACAACTGGGACCCAATATTTTTACATACAGATCTTAAACTATTTATCAAGAAAAGTAAGCTAAACATTGTTGGAAACAGTTCAATTAGAAAACTAGTTATTTACATTAAAATTAAAAAATGAAAGTAGTGACTGTTCAGAAAAATATACCTGAATTCCTCAGGTGTAATCCCAATAAGTAAATTTAGGGTATTAATGGTAAAAAGCTTACGTATTTGCTGTAGATAAATTTGATACAGAGATGGGAATGAACAGTTGGTAATTAAACTTTTACTATATTATGTATGACCTGTGAACACCTGGGGTAATAAGCATATAAATAGCTATAATTTCAAAGTTTGCGCCACATTACATGTTGGGTATATATATGCTTTGTCTTCAACCCATTCTCTCTTACTTCTTCCAGCCGCCTCCTCTGCTCCTTTTGCTCTTCAATGCGTTTCTGCCTCTCGGCCAACAGTAAGCGCTTGTGCTCCTCATTTTGCTGCTGCTCCAACTGTTGTCGCCGTTGGGCCTCTGAACGCTCCTTATTGGCGAGCTGTAGGCGCAGGAAGTCTCGCCTCAGGGTTGACTCCCCAGGGATGTTGATGATGGAGCTGGAGAGGTGGACATTGAAAATGCAATACTGACTTAGAGTCCATAAAGAGAGGCCAAATACGTGTTGAGTAAAGTTGTACAGAATGTGTTTATGTCTGTGCATTGATAAAGACACTGACCTTGGTTCACAACTGTCTCTTTCTTCATCCTCTTCCTCACCTCCCACTGTATTCATATTCTGTCTCATCTGGCAGGGAGAGAGAGAGAGAGAAGAAAGAGGAATGAATAAAAAAAGAAGCAGCAAAAAAGTAAAAACAATAAAACCAGAGTAAGGTAATAAGCAGCAGAGAACAAAGCCACTGCCACTTCACGTTCTGAATTTTTCACTTGAAATACCTCGGTTCATATCAAATGCTCACGATTTTGGCATTCCCTGGATCATCGTTACTTCAAGGCACTTTCTTTTATTCACTTTGAATAAGAGTATAAATTGTAATTTTTACTGTGTGTGGTGAGGTGGAGAACATTAGCTCAGAGCTCTTTCAGTCAAACGGAGCTTAAAGCACATCAGCTATATAAAAGGCCCAGCTCTTCCTCAGACACATCCACACAGACCAGTCCACTGAATGTGACAAAGTGACAGCTGGGGAGAGTCAGTCTCGACAATGACAGGATATTTCTATACATCATCATGACATGCGCCCTGCATTGCGTTGTTTCTTGAAGCGGTTAATGTCGCTTTTTCTGGTGCTGTACTGTGTGCGAGTGCCAGTCTATCACTCAGACACTCACCAGTGTGTGTTTGTGTCACAATGGAGTTTAATAGAAGTCTGTCACTTTTATTTTCTGCCTTGTTGAAAACCATGAAAGCAACGGTATGTGTGGGAATTTGTGTATACGTCT
>JAMQGT020014743.1:0-37422 GCA_024447675.2 Pterophyllum scalare | reverse complement strand
TAGGGGTCGGGTGCAGTGTGTGTCGGGCGGTGGCCAAGGGCGGAGGCCCTGGCTGGACCGATCCCCTGGCTATCGAGACTGGCTATTGGGACATGGAATGTCACCTCTCTGGTGGGGAAGGAGCCTGAGCTAGTGCGTGAGGTTGAGAGATACCAGCTAGATATAGTTGGGCTCACCTCAACGCATGGCCTGGGCTCTGGAACCAGTCTCCTGGAGAGAGGCTGGACTCTGTTCCAGTCTGGAGTTGCCCTCGGTGGAGAGGCAGCTGAGCTGGGGTGGGTACTCTTGTATCCCCCGGCTTGCTGCCTGTACGTCGGAGTTTTCACCAGTGGACGAGAGGGTTGTTTCCCTGCGCCTTCGGGCCGGGGAACGGGTCCTGACTGTTGTTTGCGCTTATGCGCCGAATGACAGTCTATAGTACCCACCCCTTTTGGAGTCGCTGGGCGGGGTGCTCGACAGGTGCTCCATTTGGTGACTCCATTGTCTTGCTGGGAGACTTCAATGCTCACGTGGGCAATGACAGTGAGACCTGGAGGGGCGTGATTGGGAGGAACGGCCTGCCCAATCTGAACCCGAATGGTGTGTTGTTATTGGACTTCTGTGCAAACCACAGTTTGTCCATAACAAACACCGTGTTCAAACATAAGGATGTCCATGAGTGCACATGGCACCAGGACACCCTAGGTCGCAGGTCAATGATCGATTTTGTAATCGTATCACCAGATCTGTGGCTGTATGTTCTGGACACTCAGGTGAAGAGAGGAGCTGAGCTGTCAACTGATCACCACCTGGTGGTGAGTTGGATCAGGTGGCGGGGGAAGATGCTGGACAGACCTGGCACACCTAAACGTGTTGTGAAGGTGCGCTGGGAACGCCTGGCAGAAGCCCCAGTCCGCGAGATCTTCAACTCCCACCTCTGGCAGAACTTTGACAGCATTCCGAGGGAGGCTGAGGACATTGAGTCCGAATGGACCATGTTCCGCACCTCCATTGTTGAGGCTGCTGCTCAGAGCTGTGGCTGCAAGGTGGTTGGTGCCTGTCGTGGTGGTAACCCCCGAACCAGATGGTGGTCACCGGAGGTGAAGGAGCCATCAAGCTGAAGAAGGAGTCTTATGGGCTTGGTTAGCCTGTGGGACTGCGGAGGCAGCTGACAGGTATCGGCAGGCCAAGCGGAACGCAGCTCGGGCAGTGGCTGAAGCAAAAACTCGGGTGTGGGAGGAATTCGGTGAGGCCATGGAAAAAGACTTTCGGACGGCATCGAAGCGATTCTGGCAAACCGTCAGGTGACTCAGGAGGGGAAAGCGGTGCTCCACTCACACGGTTTATAGTGCGGGTGGGGTGCTGCTGACTTCAACTGAGGTTATAGTCGGACGGTGGAAGGAATACTTTGAGGACCTCCTAAATCCCACTGTCCCACTGAGTAGATCCACTGCTCCTCCACATCAAGAGGAGCCAGTTGAGGTGGCTTGTGCATCTCATTAGGATGGGTTGGTGGAGGTGGCTGGGAAGAGGGAAGCCTGGGCTTCTCTGCTTAGGCTCCTGCCCCCACGACCCGGCCCCCGGATAAGCGGAAGAGAATGGATGGATACTACAAAAGTAACTCAAAAGTTACTGACATTTTTTTCAATTGCAGTGGCAGTAGTCTAATCTCAACTCGGTAAAGCGTGCATTTCAGTTAGAGAAGACAAAACTAAAGGCAGAGAGACCCACAAACAAGAAGCAACTGAAGGTAGCTGCAGTAAAGGCCTGGCAGAGCATCTCAAAGGAGGAAATGCAACATTTAATGATGTCTGTGGCTTCCAGACTTTAAAGAATCAATTGATTTTCATCCAATTATGAAAAACAATCTTTATATTTAAAATTATATTAGTTTGTCCAGTTTCAGACTCCAATAATAGGGGCCCATAAAAATGGCTGTAATACAATACTTTTATTAAACCCCTGGAATTAAAGCTGAAATTCTACACTTCAATCAGTGATTGTTTCATTTAAAAACCACTGTGGTGGTGTACAGAACAATACAAAACAAAAATTGTGTCATTGTCCAAAAAGTCATGGGCCTAACTGTAATTATTATGTAGGTTTTAATTAAATGAGCTCATAAATGTTTTTAATAATACTTTAATATTTTTAATTTAGCATTGCTATAAAGTGAATGCTGGGGGACTTGAGTGGGCTTTAAGCTGCATAAGGCAAAAGCACTCAGCGCTGTGGTTTAACTGAATCCTGAATTCATATCCGCTTGAACTGTTATAACTTCGCAAAGGCGGCTTCTTGGCATTGACAAGTCTGCATAGGTGTGCGAGGCGGAGCTGCACTCCACCAACCTCCCCACCCACCGCCTCCTGTCACGTCACACATACCACCGGAGCTCGTACCTGCCCTCTTTGCCTCTCATGTGGTACAAAAGCTCCACGCATGCGAAGTGACTCACCCTTTTCGCTGTAAGACATAAGGTAAGCTAAATGTTCACGCTGAAGTGTAATATTCTTGACAGTGACGCTGACATTATGTGTAGCACTGGTTTGCGGTGTAATGAAACCTCGCCTCATCTGTAACACTCATTCGTTATCTCTACAGTTAGTCGGTAACTTGGAAGTAGTGAGAGTGTGTCGGCTGAGCTTTCTATTTAGCACAGTGGTTAAGCTAACATTAGCAACAGTACCGTCAGCCGGTATCGGTGGATGTAGGTTGGGCTAGCGAGCTAACGTGCCTAACTGTGATAGAAAAGAGACGATGTAGGTGCGGCTAGCTTACTGTTTTAAAGCCGTAGTGGCGGATGATCATCTGGCCCAGCTGCCACGTAACCTGCTAGGTCGTTAATGGGGCTTGTTTAACCTTAGCAGCCTAGCCAGTTTAATTCAAACTCGACCGTTTGTTTACACCTAGTGAAATAAAAGGGTGGGAAACACGTTGACGTGTTGTGTATTTTCCACTCAAAAGTATGTAAGACAACATTTCGGGAAAGTAACAGCTTGGTGTACAAGCAGTTCTGGCACATTCACAAGTGACGTTAGCTTTTAGCTTTTCGGGTGGTCAGCCGGCAGCAATGTATGGTTAGGATACTATGGATACCGTGTATCAGTGCATGCATTTATACAAGTCTGGGAAACAAATATTAAAATTGGAGCTTCATAGGACTTTTAGAATAATGCATTCTTTATTTGAAACAAATGTAAACAAATAAATGGAGAAAGGAATAGCAAAGGACTAAGACACTGACTAGTAGAAAAAAAATATTGATTTGTGATGTTCTCCATACAGTTACCATACAAATCTTTGGATTCTTTTTTAAATTAATTTCTTAAAAATAAACTTATCCGGGTGATACAGATTAACCCTTGGGCCCATTATGGCGGATGATGATTTCTCCACTGCCGATGCTGGGGCCTCTACAACATACCCAATGCAGTGTTCTGCATTGAGGAAGAATGGCTATGTCATGCTGAAAGGACGTCCCTGCAAGATAGTTGACATGTCTACCTCCAAGACCGGCAAGCATGGGCACGCAAAGGTAAAACCACTTTGTCCATACTTTAGAATGCAGAGCTTAAGGCACTTTAGCACAATGGTTTTCAGTTTTACAGATGACTAAAAAGGCTTTCTTGGCACAAGGTAAGATCTAATCAGTTGACATATTTTCCCAGGTTCACCTTACTGGACTTGACATCTTTACTCAGAAAAAGTATGAAGATATCTGTCCATCTACCCACAACATGGACGTTCCAAATATAACGAGGAAAGACTATCAGGTGAGATGTCTTTTTGGACGAACTTTACAATTTGTGAAAAGCATTTGCAAAAAATAATTGCTTGCTGTACAGGTTAAACAAGTACGGAACGGCAGTAACTCTGTTCATGGGTGTTTGGAAGTTTAAATATATGGAGTGCGCCACATTTGTCAGAGCTGAGCTGTTGCTTCAGTGCTTGTGAAAATGCATATAGTTTTCAGACGGGTTGATCAGGCTTTAGATTGCCCAGTAAGCAATCTTATTTAAATGTAGGGTTATTTTTTTGTTTATTTTGTGCGTTTTTTGGGGGGGTTTTTGGATCAAATTCAATTTTTTTTTTTCTTCATATTTTTGCATGTGAATGAACAGATCAGACCAATCAGACCACTGCATTTAGCAATAAGTGTGCTCATAGCTCAAAATGCACACCAGCATACATTGATATGGAAACAAAAAAATAATTCAGTTATGTCAGACACAGATGGTTCTCTGGGTCAATTGGCTCTCTGAAATAATTTCTCTGCTTCCTGTGGTCCAAACTCTGCCAAAAAGAGCTCCAACTGCTTCACTGACATCCTGAAATATGTACAAAAGTGGTCGTGATACAGTTTCAAGTCCTGGATCAAACCATCAACTTCTCCCTGCTGCTGTCTTCTTGGATAAACCCAGAATCTTTGTTTCTTCGTTTTCTTGTCAAGAAACATCCGGACCAGCTCATCATTGCTTGATGTCGGCTTCAATTCTTCAGTGTGTTTTTTTTTTTTTTTTTGAAAACCAAATTATTTGCAAAATGGCAACATGTCTGGTGTGTATGTATGTTACACGACAAGTTTGTGTCTGAAAAATTCTGTTTTGTTTTTTTCATAACACACTCAGTGCATAATGGCCTTAATGCCCCTAGAACACATTTCTGATTAACGTGCATTTCTTTTTCTCATTTAAAAAAAAAAGTTATTATTAAAAAGGCGTTCATCTTGATTTGGCCTCACAGACTGCACATGTCACTGCCACTTGTAGGTAGTTGATGTGCTCCCAACAAAGAATGGTAGACCACATTGCTAGACTGAGTTTTAATTTAGCATGTCATGAGAACTGATAATTGCTGCAACTGTAGATGCAGTAGGTACTGGTAATGGTACACTATAATTGCATGAAATAGTTGAAGAAATTGCAGCAGCAACAAGTCTGCTGTGCCTTGTGGAAATAAAAATGCTGAATAATTGGGAACAAGTTTAAATAAGCTAAAGATGGTAACGAGGTGGCATCAAGGAACACATAAATGAGAACAAAAGAATGAACATAAAACTTGGGACAGGTGCCTTGATCTGTACAGAGAGTTCAAAGTGACTCATATCCAGTGTTGCATTGTTTGCAAATTGCATCATTTGGATCTTGCAGCAATACCAGGCACACAATGTACCAGCTACCATTATCTTGATTTGGTATCATAGGATTGCTTGTAACAAACTGGGTGCTGCTCACAACATTGTTAGGCTTGTCATTACTGTTCAGTTTTTTCAAAGTGTGTGTGGTAGCACATGTGTGCAGCATTGTTTTATATGAAATTACTTTTTTTTTTTTTTTTTAAATGGAAATTCCATGTACTTCAGGTATCAAATGTCCCTAAAACTGATGGTATTGATATACAGTAAATCAGTCTATTTTTTTTGTTATAAATTGTTTTTCTTTTGCTTCCACAAAGTTTTTAGTACATATATCTAGTACAAATATGACTTCTATTGATAGGGTTTTTCCTTCATCCCACATTGGCATACTGTAGCCACAGCTTCAGCTGCCAAATTGTGAATACATGTTACCTAGCTATGTCTCAGTTGGAAGGCCAGTCACAGGCCAAGAGTCAAGTCTTGCCCAAAAATTTTTGGCTTTAGTAAAGATGACATCAAACAAGAATAAGAAAACTGAAGCCAGTGTAGCCAGAACATTTTGGTTTAGATCAATAACTTAACATAGCTCTAAGTTTTCTGCTGGTGAATCAGCACTATACTATTATGAAGAAGTCATAGAAATGTAATGTTACAGTAGAAAAATCACCTGCATCACACTTATGATTTCTTTAACTATTAACAGTTTTCATTCTTTGGCTAATGTCAAATTTAGGTAATTGATGTCGCTGATGGTTTCTTGGCTCTCATGGATGACAATGGAGAAACCAGAGAGGACCTTAAATTACCAGAGGGTGACCTGGGCAAAGAGATTGAGAGGAGGTTCACTAACGGGGATCAATTTATGGTGAGTTTGTGTCCTGGGATTAAAAAATGTCCTCATTGGTAGTAAACCATGGCAGCGGTGTTTTTTGCATATATTGCATTTCCATTTAGTCGTAAACACGACTGTATTCACTGATATTTACTGTCCAGTTTAATCATTTATAATGGTTTATCAGGCAATCTGAGAAATATTCCTTCTTTTGAGTCTAGAACACCTGGAGTCTTATGTGCTTAAATATTTTATTTTAAAATGTTTAAATAGTTCTTGGTGATAGAAATGTCCTAGGCCATCAATTTGCAGAGTCATGCCAGATGAGAAATTCAAGCACAGTTAAGGATTTGCACAAAATCAAGGTGATGTGAGAACACTGGACCCAGATCTTTAATGTCTTTCCATTTTCAGGTCTCTGTGTTAAAAGCTTTAGATGAAGAGCATGTAGTTGGCACTAAGACCATGACTTCCTAATAAGTCCAGGACAACGCTGGAGACCTCACGGTCCTATCCTCCATTATGGTTTTGGAACCTCACCAAAGCTACTGGCCTTCACCCACGCATCTCCACCAGTTTCGCAGCTGTCAGCTAAAATCCAGAAACTGGTCTTGGTCAGCCTCTTGTCTACTTTGGGCTCAGACCTGCCTGGCATTCTCTTCAAGCAAACAAGTTATCTTCCCTTTGCCATCACAATATAACTTTACAATGGGTACCAATATTATTCCAGTATTTCCTACCAATATTCCAACAATCCATAACATTCCTGTTAGAGTACTGGTAATGTTTTTTTTCCCTCTTTTTCTCTCTCTCTATTGTTTTTAAATGACTCATTTTTATTTTTTAAAAAATGTGGTGTTTTCAGAGATCTGTAAAACATGCCTTACATGTTTACAGTTCAAATGCTGCACCATACTATTCTCTTTAATTTTTTTTGTTGTCCAAAATGGGTTTTAAATCTGCCAGCTGATATTTGCTCCAGCTATAATTTTTGCACAATTAAGAGACCCTAAAGTATTAACCTCATTAGTAGTTTGAATATATGTGCCCACCTTTTACAAGTAACACATAACCATCTGCATGCGCACAGTTGATTAATGACTAGTATACACATGCCTTAGCAGCTATGAATTTATGTAAACAGTTAAATTTTATTTACTCATGGCAGGTGTTTTACAGCATATAGCCAGGTCTCAAGATGGGCCTTTTTTTCCCCCTCCCCCCTTACTCCCTTCTCTTCTCTAGCAGTCTCAGCTGTTATGAAGCTGAATGGGCCATAATGGGATTGTTGGGTGGGGCCATTTTCTCCTCTATGCTATAAAACTTTCCTTTCACTTGAGGCCTTTACAAGCTGACAGATGTATGGAAAATGATTTTAAAAGAACAAAACACTTAAAAACATGTACTACTTTGTCTTGGTTTTTTTTTGGTTGAAAAATGAAATTTTGCATTATCAGAATGCTACTGATTGGTTTGGTTTATTTTTTTTTGTTTTTATTTATTTATATTTGTTTTTTTGAGGGGAGGGGGCACAGAATTGTCAAAACCAGTAACCATGTAAAGACTTACATGATGTAGCAAAATCTGTGAAAGTTATACTTTGTTATCCAATACTTGTTGTGATGGAAACATGAGGAGACATTTGAAAAGTGGAAAGAAGGTAGTTGTAGACCGGAAATGTCAAAGTAGTGGGTCTGTTTGCAGTCTAAAACTGTTAGTTGCTCAGATGGATTTTTATGACATAATGGTAAGTTCTTATTGTTCTCTACTTCTCCATTCGCAAACTGTTACTAGGAGACATCAGGTAATGGCAGGAAGTCCGAATGTGTTTACATGCACTGCATTAATTTTGCAGGAGAACCTGCATTTATATGCTGGTATTTTCTGTTTTCTCCCCTACCTCCTACCGTAAAAGTAAAACTGAATGGAATCTTCTAAGGGTGTTAGCAATATATTTAAAGCATTGCAGTCTTGAGTTTGTTTGTTTGTTTTCTCTGATCTGAGCATTTGGGCACTTAAGTGTTGAAATATACAAAAAACAAACCCTGCTGTTCAGCTGTGTAAATGACTTACTCAGACTGGTTAGAGGGTAGGTTTTAGTCTGCCTTTTGGTTATAAGTTACAGCATTTGTAAATTCAACACTAACACTAGCTTGCTTTTAGGTTTTTGTCATGAATCTTTGTTCTTGTACAAACCCTGTTTGAACCTCAGTTAAGCAAATGCGTTAAAACTGGTTTCTGTAGCAGAAATCCTCCAGTCCCCTTACACCAGGTATAGAAAATGTTTACATGTTTATGAAATTAGATCATTGCTAAAAACTGACAATAACCACATTTGTTAAATTTGTGTGAACATAGTTTGTAATAAACATCAGAAGAGATTCTTTTTTTTTTTCCAGACTTGTTCTCTGTACAACAGCAGCTGGTCTGTAATTTTATATTTATTTTTTTGCTTGGACTTCAGTCCAAGTCAAATATTCTTACATTTGTCAAGACGCCAAAGCCGTCCATTGGGTGTTTGTTATAATTTCTACACAAGTCCCCCCCCCATGCTTTACCTTTTAATTGGGCAACCCTGTATTCTAAACATTGTGTTCCCTTATAACTACATAGGAAAGGGTAATTTGTAATTTCTCCAACAAAATACCTTGCAGTTTGCAAGACGATCGAAGTCCAGGAGTTAATCAGTGAAGCTGGGGTCTTTCCACTTAAGATTTGTTTATTTAGTGGTCAAGTGTTTGCACCAATATTACTTGATATATTTTTTTTCCTTTCTTTTTTAAAGAGATGGTCTGGTTTATAATGGACCCTTTCTCAATGTGCTAAGTTTTTGGTTGGTTGCTTGAAAAGGAGCAGTGGATAAATGGAGAAGACAGTTGCAAAGGCATTTGTTAAATGTCACAAATGTAATCCTGAAGAAAATGTTTCCTGCTGAATGCAATTGAGAATGCAGTTTACTTGTATGGGAACATCATTTTTAGGAGACAGGACTCTGTGTGACGGTTTCCCCAAAGAGGAAGTTGAAGCTACTTTTGGCTGCTCTCCTATTCACAAGGTGTCGCCACAGCTGGTAGCTCTGCATGTTTGAGTTTTTATGCTGGATGCCCTTCCTGACCTGACACAACCACAAAGGATTTGTGTCACCTCCTAGAGCTTTGACAGTGGCTTCCAACTTTTTTTCTTGTGTGTATGTGTGTGATTTGAAGATACAACAGCAGTACCCTGGAATGCAAAAAGCAAAGGTTACTGCCTTAAGAGCTTACTCAGTGGCATAATGGTATATTTCATTTCATTTTCAGAAGTAACTTCTTCGTGGAGGATGAGAAACTATCAAATGAGAGCTCTAAAAGCAGGACCCTGTGTAATAAAATTATTAGGAAGACTAAGTCTGTAAACAGGGGCACATGCTGGACAGCTTGAAGCCCCTGCTTGCCTTCTCAAGCACACAAATCTTCTCACAGCTATAACCTACAAAACCTTAACCTGATTTTTACTCTTCTTTAAAAGCAATATGCCGAAACAGTGTGGGGAAAATGTAACCTGATCATTGCATACTACAGCAAATGTTCTTTTGCAAAAAATAAAGTTGTGCAAATGTTAAACTAGAGTACACCATAGCATTGTCCTTTTTTTTTTCTTTTTTTTTTTTTGGAGATGCCATTGTACCTGTGAAGCCAAGGTTTTGTTTGCAGTAGGCTAGATAATCATTTTTATGGCCCAAACAGAAGAGGAGTCTTCTTTTAGCCCCTCTTATATTTGTCTTTAATCAGTTTGAACCCAGGATCGTAAACTCTCGTCATCATCCCAGTCGTCATCCGATTGATGAGCTACTGTGACTTCTGACTTGTAGCACTAATTGATATTACAAATCATTTTCTCTATGTTTAGCTGAATTAAAGGTGTCTCACAGAAGCAGAGGTAGCAGGATTGCTCTCTGATTCTGAAATGTTTACACTGTACATGAGATGGCCCAGTGCTTGTTGCCTTTAAGCAACAAGCACTGATGACACTGGGTCATCAGTGAGGATAGTAAGTTACTTTATGAGCATGTCTCTTATTGCTAATAACAGCTTTCTGTAGCCTGAGGTATTCTGGTTTTGGGATTTTTAAACTTCCATATTTTCTCACAGCTCTCACACATATTTTTTTCTCACTTTTACTGGGCCACTTCATGTGGGTGCAGACCACAGGTACAGTGCATCTAAAAACTGGAAATAAGCCGCATAGATGTTGTCTATGCTGGAAAATGGTTTTAGGGCATTTTCCCAGTTTGGTACAGGTCTCTTTCTTCCCTGTATTGTGTCTAGGGAGAAATCTGACTTTGAACCTCATCTGGATCTTAAGTATAGACTTCTTTTGTCTTTATTCTAACTACTGTGTGGCTGCTGTCTTACAAATTAAAAAAAAAGATTGTTTTTGTTGTGTGTGCAAAATAAAATTCAGATATTACTGGCTATGGAAACGGCAACAGCTGCTTTATTTCACCTGAACTGAAAATGCTTCAATAAAATGATTACATTAATGTATACTTGTTTTAGTCCCAACACATCAAAAACTTTTGTTACCATAAATCTTCCAGCTATGAGCCTTAGTTCACAAACTTGACAAAGTGCAATGTACAACATTCTTGTTGTCTATCTAAATATTCATGGATGATATAATCAATAATAGCTTATGTGTTTTAGAATTTAAGATGGGAGGAGTGTTTGTTTAGGCCAGTAAGTACTTGGGCAATGACACAGACCTAAATCAACCAGGATGTGATTGAAGTGCAGTCTTTCAGCATTAATTCAAGAGGTTTCACAAAAGAGTTTCATTGACATATTTCATGGCCTGGTGAGGCCTGTTCCCTTGTTACTCCACGACAAACTTTTGTTCAGCAGCAGTTCACTAAAACTCTCAATATGAGGTCAAAAGAGATGGCAATACAAACGAAGGAGGCCATCATTAGGTTGAAAAACTAAACCCTGTTACAGAGATAGCAAAATCTTCAGCAACCATCAAATTTAAGATCTGGTACCATTCTTAAAAAGAAGGAATGCAATGGCCAGCTCAGCAACACCAAAGGGCCTATGAAGTGTACTGAATACAGCTGAAGTGGATAATCACAAATTCTCTTTGGTTAGGAAAATCCCATTCACAATAACTAACCAGGTCAAGAACACTCTTGATGTGTAGGCGCATCATTGTCAAGAGATGGATTTATAACAAAGTGCAAACCATTGTACTCAAGAACAAAAAGGTCACAGTAGACTTAGAAAACAACACAAAGAGCTTGCAGAGTTCTGGGGAAAAAAAATCTTTGGACAGATGAAACCAAGATGAATTTGTAATAGTGTGAGGGGAAGAGAAGAGTATGAAGAAGGAAAGAAACAGGCCATGGTCCAAAGCATTATTTGTCAAGCATAGTTGAGGTGAGGTTATGGCATGAGCATGTATGAGTGTTTATTGATGGTGTGACTGCTGGTAAAAGTAGCCGGATGGATTCTGAAGTGTACAAGGCTACAATCTCTGCTCAGATTTGACCAAATGCTCAAAATCAATCAGACAGTGCTTCACAGTGCAAATGGATAATGACCCAAAGCATACTGCAAGAACAGCCCAGCAGTTTCTCAAGCCAAAGAAATGAGACACTCCTCAATATCCAAGTCAGTCACCTGATCTCAGCAAAACAGACCATGAGTTCTAGATTTCACGCAAATGATTTTCATTCAAGTAGCCTATTAAAAATGATTCTTATAGTTAAAATTATATTAGTTTGTCCAATTACTTTTGAGCCTCTGAAAATGGGGAACTGTGTATAATTTTTCGAAACAATTAATGCAATACTTTTGTTAAACCTCTTCATTTAAAGCTGAAAGGCTGTATTTCAAACAGATCTTGCTTGCTTGATTTCAAATCCACTGCACGCTGTACAGAGGCACAATTACAAAAAGCATATAATTGTCCAAATACTTATGGAGCTAACTGTAACCACTGCACCCGACACTCCTCCCCTCAAAATCATCAGTTTCAGCCAACAGCGCTTTGCTGGAGATGTGTGAGGCAGGCTTAAGGCATTGCAATTCTTTAATCATATAACTTTCCACATAACGTTGAATTGAGTAACACTGTCATTGTTGTCTGATGAAAACTCAGAACTATGAATCTTCATACTCAACAGCTTATTTTTAGTGCTGTCGATTTTTTATAGTAATAACCTATAAGCAGGCAAAAAAAAAGAAGTATTCAATTCACATCTCAGCAAACAAACTTGAGTTAACCAAAGATCATTTAAAGAACTGCATTCAGATAGAAACAAACGGGGTTGAGAGTTTTTGTACTTTCACTGCTCAGTAGATGGCAGTCTAACATCAGAGTTTCTTTTTGTTTTTGAATTATGTGCCTGAGAGCGCAGGGACATGGCCACAAGAAAAAGTGCTTTTCTTTTTTAAGTTTAAACTTAAACATTTGTGGATTTTTCCAGAATTCCAGAACTTACTCGATGTTTTACTTCATCTTGTCTACTCCGACAAATTCTTTCATTCAGGATGAACACTGTGAAAAGCCAAACTGCCCCTTTTAGGGCAAAGACACCCCCACCTTGTCTCAGTCCAATCTCTCACAAAATGCATTGAATTTGTCTTCGTAAATAACTCCATCCACAGCACTCAACAGATACTGTTTTTATACAAAAAACAAATTGAATGTACAAAGAAACACATTGGAAGGCACTGCTGGAATTACCAGCAGACTCCACAACTTCATGCAATTACAGAGACGCCTCCAGTGATCTTCAAGAATTCTTTCCAGGGAAATGCCAAACTCTTTCGAAGCTCATGTGGAGAGCAAAGCGGGGATTGTGGAGGGGATTGGCAAAGGTTTAATGGGCCATTCCACAGTGCTCCAAACCTGTTTATCCAGACAGCGAAGCAGCTGGGTTACTGGTTGACTTTGAGTGGAGATGAACCAGTTTGAAATGATTAGAGATTTGATAGAGCTCAGGGATAGAGGGCTTGCCTTGTAAGTCAGAGTAAACAGTACTCTAGGCACACACATGCAGGCCATATACATCAGCAGTGGGGTATGGTCAGACATAGAAAGGGCCTTTATGTATGTGTATGTTTTGGGACCTATTTCTCAAAACAGCATGAGATGGAGAGAGAAGAGATCAAAGCATTAGTGTGAAGCAAGTGCTTTTATTGAAACTGCATGGGCTTAACTATGCCTGTGTGCCTCTGTGTGAAAGAGCTGAGTAAAAATATGGAGCTATCTTTAGCTTCTGCCAGTGCCACACATAAGTGCATTATTATACTGTAAAAAATAGCAAAATGATGATGGATAGTTTTGAGTGCACTCCTCAGAAAAAGTCACTCAGAGCAGCATAACCTGTTGAGTTTGTACTGAATCTGGTACAAGACGTATTTAAAAGGAGCACCAGTGGTTGTGAATGCGTCACATTAGATTAAGAACTCACTACTCAGACTAAGATAAATCTTCATATGACACAATAGATTTGCTGAAACTGATTTTTCGAGTTGATAGAACTACCTAGTTTGCGCAACCATTTCAATTAAGATGAGATTGATTTGCATTTAGCCAATGAATAAATGAACAAATCCAAATCAGCCAAACTAAGACTCATGTGTTAATGTCAGGTAAGGTTCTTACCTTAGACCGTAAGGCATGTTTCACCCATATATTGAAGCTTTCATTAGATATCCTTATGGGAATACTGAACATGGTAGGGAGGCAGGCAGGTATGAATCAAAAATTAATCTCTTAAAATGTATCATTAAATAATCTAGAAACTGCTAAAGTGTGACCATAAACCCCATGGCAATGGTTACATGAAACACAGCATTAATAAGTTAAAAATCACTTGCCAAACATCATCTTCATCTGGAAGAGAAATAAACAACACCAGACTTTTTTATACTATCACACATAAATATCACACAGTAACGGTTTAGCACAATTAATTAGATAAATACATTTAAAAAGTATTAATTTCCCATGATGATCCCATAATAACATTAATTATTTTTGTGGGGGTTTTTTTTATCTTTAAATAATGCAACATGCTTAAAAGCCACCTCTAAACATTTGTGTGGATGGTCTTTAAGTGTTTTTGAAAAAGAGGGAAGTTATCCTGTAGAATTCAGATCGTAAAGTATGAAAATAAAATGAGTGAAAGAACATTTTATCTAAGGATCTGGAGGACATAAGAAGATGCTTTGTTCTCCTTTCAGGCCCTCAGTCCGACAAAGTGAGAAACAGTAGGAAAGATTTCTGTGTGTCTGTGGTATCTAAGGTTGTGTGTAATTTGAAGGATCATCTTTGCAAACAGACAATTAAAGGTAATGAAGTGACCATCCGTCCTTCAGGTCATATAGTATCTTCTTTTATTAGAAAGAACAGTGACTATGGTGATGGTCATTTCTACCTGTGGGTCATCCACCACCTGAAGCTTCAGTTTGGATAGATATTCATGGACCACAGAGGTTAGGTTCTGATAACTGTGGTAATTCCCTGATTTCTTCTAGTGCCACTCCGAGGTTGACATTTGTGGTATTGAGGGGGTGGATTTTCTTTGTATTTTTTGAAGCAGATAATGAGACTAGAATACAGACTATCCGGCTGGGGACATCATCTCAGCTTTCATTTTGGGACTTCATCTCTTAAGTGCTATTTGGTGTCAAATGTTGATGGGGAAAATCTGGGATTTTGTGCTCTGCAGTGAGTCTTTCCACATTTGTAAGAGGCTGCGATTAGTACCAGGAGGGCAGAGGAGTGTTTTTTTTTCTTTTTCTTCAGAAATAGTTATGCCAACAGATGTGTTCATATGAGAATCATGCTCAGCATGCACTTTCTATTTTAGCTGATGCCCTTCTGTACACTTATACTGCCGGGAAGACCCATCTGTCTTTGAAAAAAAAAAAAGCACCTTCCATGGAAGAATTTGTCAGTGACTTCATAGGCAAAAAATCCACAGTAGTCTAGCTTTTATAGAACAAAAGATTGAATCTTTGTGTTTCTTCTCATCAGTGGGCTACAAGCACATGTTGCTCACAAGCCAGCAACACAAATAAATGACTAAACACAAGCTGTTTTATAGTTCTTATGCTTGAAATGTGACTGGACTTTAAGGATGTGTTAAGCAGCTCACAAAATATTTTTCAACCGTAACAGTATATAAGAGTATTTACACGCATGGGGTTTGACTCCAGGCCTGGTGTCACTCAGTGTGCTCACAATGCAGTGGCTTTCTCTGTAATTCTTGTGGTCTTTACCTTACAATATTTTGTTTGTTGTGAATTAATAAATAAAATTGAATTTAATTGATTTCAGTATCTATGCAATGCTTGTCTGGATAGAACATACACAGTCTGCATAGCAGTTATGTGTATTTGACAGTAACAGTTAACTTTTCTGCTAGGGTAACAGTGAGAGTATGTGTGTGTGTGTGTGTGTGTGTGTGTGTGTGTGTGTCTGTGGGTGGGTGTTAGTCTGCAATGATATTTTTTTCCCGCTTGTTTCCTGGCTCTGGATGTGTACAAGCCATTAAGGATGGGTAGGTTGGTGCTGATAATTGCTTCTGCATGCACTCTGACTCTGCATGCATCGATAACAGCGACAAAATAAAATCATATATGGATTAATCTGCAACAATCTGTGGATTGCTCTGTAAAATTTTTATAATTGCATAACAATGGAGCCTCTGTGTTTTGCCACTCTTTTTGGATGATTGGTGTTTGAATATTCAGACTGCAAGCTCTAGAACTGGTTAAATGCAGTGTGTTGTTTCTGGCCACCTGCTCCCCTCTGGCACAGCTTTGAACTTCCTTGTGTGTGTGTGCAACCTACAAAGTATGTGTGTATATTTGTAAGGGCAGTTCGCAGACTAGTAGTTGGAATGTTGAAAGGTTGCATCCAACATCTGGAGGTTGACTCCAGCAGCAAGGAAGAGTAGGTGGGTTGGGTGCGTCATTATTAAAACCAGATGAGTATAGCTTTTCATAACCAAAGAATAAAAACACTGCCTTTTTGTACTTTATGTTGAATTTATTTTAAGTCTATTTATTTTCATTTTTACACCATTTACTTCATTTCCAGAGGATTCATTATCAAGAGTGTTTTATGTTATTCTGCAGCTGCTCCTTACAGTACTTTGTAATCATTTATGCACATCCAGGGATCCTTTTACTAAATTAGATGCTTCAAAGAGTCCAACAGACAGAAATGTAGTATATAAAGACATCAAAGCACTATTTTAGCATCAAGAGGGAAAGACTTGCGCCTTACTTTTTCATCTCCCAGTACATTATAGTCATAAACAGTTCCAAATGATGTAGCCACATAGTTTGTATTTGTTTTCAGTCTCATTCAATCTTGTAGTTTTACTTATCCAACCATTAATTAAGTTATATAACATAGTACCAAAGAGAAATCAGTCATTCTTTTTTTTAGCAAAAATTTATGAATTTTGTTCCTTTAAAGATTCTGATTGCACATTACTAGAATCAGCTGATTTAATGGAAAATGAAGGCTCGTATTAAACGTGTCAAAATGAAAAGATTGCTGACAGTCAGCTACTTCTGTCTTAAATGTTTCTGTTTGTGTTATTACTCATTCTCAATTGCTGAGGGAAATGGAGTAAATGGACATTTTGGGAGGTGGGAAAGAAATTAGGCGATACTATCATACTAATAAACAGGTGTCCATTTGCTCTCTTCCCACTCTTATCAGTTCCCTAGGCCATGGCTCGACCCACCAGACAGCTGCTCCTTGACTGTTATATAAGATGAAAATAACACTTTTCTGTTTGTTTCCAGTGGTGCTGCAGTGGACGTCTGGCTATCGAGTAACCTAACAGTTTCATGTTTGGTATAAAATGTAAAGGTGGAGATTATGTGGAGAGTTAGCATCATAGTGTGTGAATAGAAAAAAAGAAGAAATAATAATGCGCGCAAAAGAAAAATTAATATTAAAACTGCGTTGGCTGCTCTGTGCTCTAAAGCTCTGATGCAGAGAGATGAGGAGCTTAAGATGTGTTTAATATTTGTTTGATCCAAAAATAAAATGAACTTTGTGTCCTTAAATAACTCCAACTTCTGTCTGAATGTATGAATGTTATCTGTTCACAGTGCCCTGAAAACAATCTCAAGGACATGCAGAGTGAGACATTCTGCCAGTATGTTGTGCTCCCTTTTCCCGCAGGCTGTTTGTGAAACAGCTCAGTCATATTTTGTCTCGCCTCGGAGGAGAAAGGCATGAGAAATAGGCACGCTGCTGATGCAGATGTCCTATCTCTCTTCATGGAAGTGACTAACACTTTATATTCATTTAAATAATCAGCAGCTGTGCATTGCACTATTACTGAACTGACTTGATAATGATGAAGAAACCTGATAATGCTGTACAGAGACACACATGGACATGGGTCTATTATACAGTGTACTGCTAAATGTCTGCCTGTAGTAGTTTAGATTTCCTGGAATTACTATAGAGATTTAGTGGTGGACCCCAAAACACTAATTTAACAAGGAAGCCTGTGAAGCTTTAGTTTTGTGTTACACTTTGGTATGTTTGTAGGCCCTGTTTATGTGAGTGTGTGAGTGAGTGAATGAGTATGTAATGTGGTACATATGTTCTGTGGGTCTGTGTGTTTGTGGACTGAGGACTGGGAGTGGCTATGAAAACACTGTTACCAAGAGTACAGTTCTCCTGGATCACAGGTTACAGCCTCAGGGGGTTGTGGGATAGGCTGGGACACTGTAGGGAGTGTATAAACCTAATGGTAACTCTCAAAGAGTCAGTGTGTGTGTGTGTGTGTGTGTGTGTGTGTGTGTGTGTGTGTGTGTGTGTGTGTGTGTGTGTGTGTGTGTGTGCGTGTGTGTGTGTGTGTGTGTGTGTGTGTGTCTGTGTTACTAACCCAAAAAGTGGGAAGAGGAGAGTGATGTAAGTGACATCATGCTAAAACAGAACAAGCTGTTTTCAGCTCAGTGCTATAATCAGCACTGACGGTCTTATGTGTATGTGTAAGCTGGTGAGCGCGTGTAGTGTGTCCAAACCAAGACCATATGTAATATAAATGCATACCTAGGCAATGTTGTAGTTGGAAATATGTCATTTAGAATTAGTAGTAGTTTTAAGAAAGTATCCTATAAATTTCACCCTTTATATAGCTGTTGTTCAACATGAGGTCACGGTGAAACTACTGTAAATTAAAAGGCTGTGTTGAAACTATAAGCCTAGAAATTGCACATGAACGTCATTTTAAAATCTCAAGACAGTAGTCCCATCAACGCAGCTCCAACCACAAAATAGGTTATTTTTATATTAGACGGTGGCCATGCACTCTTGTTTTCTTACACCAGGTGGCGCCACAGTGTCTAAGAAATGGGCAGCAACCATCATGTGCAGCACACCAGCACCCATCTGTTATTGTTTTAAAGTTAAAAGGGGAAATTTGGGAAATAGTAGTAGCAATATGATACTTTTTTTTTTTTTTTTTAAAAGTCACAATAGCTTAATCACTACTGCCAGTTCATTACCCAGCTATGCTGTATAATGGGCACACAATATCAAAACATCAGGAAAAATACTGTAGCTCATGTTTTATCACTAATACAGTTTGCAGTAAAACAGAAATTTTTTTCCAGCACCTCTGTGGTATTTACTTTGTTCACGATTCACTTACAGAAAATCCCCCCCAAATGCCCCCAGAGTGATCTCTGTGGCTGAGCTTTTCAGTTTTTAACCTTTAATTTCAGTTCTCTCTTCCTTCACCATACATGATGCTCATAATCCGTTACCCCTTTTTGTCCTTATCTTCATAAATCCACTCTACTCTGTCTCATTGTCTCCCCTAATGCTCTCTGTGTCTCTTCTGTCTTCTGTTTTTTTTTCTTCTTCTCCAAACCTTCTAGTAGCATTTCAGCTCCTCACATCTGGGATGCACCTGTCACGGTGAGAAGTCAGTTTTCCCATGAGAATACAATTCTTGTGAAGTTAAAAATTCTACCAAACCTATCTGGATGAGTTACAATGTTATGGTCTAGAGCTATGGTTTCACTTCAGTGTTAGGTTTTATTATCCCAAAAACAAACAATGGGTACAGGACAGTGTGCACACATGCTAAAAGAATATAAAAAAAAGAGTAAAACCCTTAGGACAAAGTAGTAATAGTAAGAACCACATCTCGCTCCTCCTTCAGCAGAATTTGTGGATATGACACATGAATATAAAAACATTCAATATGCCAATCCCCAAAATATGTAAGCCTTTGCAACTCTCAGTAGTGGTGTTTCTTGTGTTTTCATTTTGTGTGTTGTCACAAATCCTACAACTGCTTAAAAACATTTTTAAGAACAAATCAATTACATATTGGCAAAACCAGTAAGTGTTTAGTGGCATGTGCTATAAGCCATGGCAGCAAAGCCATGTTCCCTAAATGACTTTTCTGCATTTGTGACTGTAAGCAGCTGGTTAGTTTATGGCTGGCACCTGCTTCAATTCAATTCAATTTTATTTATATAGCACCAAATCACTGCAAACACTAGCCTCAAGGTGGTTTATATTGTAAGGAATAGACAATACAATAATTACAGAGAATACCCAACAACTAAAATAACCCCCAAGGAGCAAGCACTTGGTGACAGTGGGAATGAAAAACTCCCCGGAAGAAACCTCCAGCAGAACCAGGCTCAGGGACAGGCAGTCATCTGCTGCAACTGGTTGGGGGTGAGAGGAGGGAGACAGGACAAAAGACATGCTGTGGGAGAGAGCCAGAGATTAATAATAACTAATGATTAAATGCAGAGTGGTATATAAAGAAAGAGAGAAAAGAGGTGAGTGAAGAAGAAATATTCAGTGCATCATGGGGACCCCCCCCCCCAGCAGCCTAGACCTATTGCAGCATAACTAAAAGAGGGTTCTTTTCATCTAATCCTAACAATAGGCTTGATTAAAAAGGAACGTTTTAATATGGAGAGGGTGTCTGTCTCCCTAATCCAAACTGGGAGCTACTGTAGTTCTACAGAAGAGGCCCCTGAAAACTGAAAAC
This sequence comes from Pterophyllum scalare, assembly GCA_024447675.2. Lineage (NCBI taxonomy): Eukaryota > Metazoa > Chordata > Actinopteri > Cichliformes > Cichlidae > Pterophyllum > Pterophyllum scalare. The sequence continues at coordinate 17,427 of JAMQGT020014743.1, read as the reverse complement.
TGAAGGCTCTGCCTCCCATTCTGCTCTGTATCCTATGAACCACAAATAAGTCAGCAGATTGAGAGCAAAGATATTTCGGGTACTATAGTACTATGAGGTCTTTAAGATAAGATGGGGCATGATTATTCAAGACCTTGTATGTGAAGAGTAGTATTTTAAATTCAATTCTGGATTTAACAGGGAGCCAGTGAAGAGAAGCCAATATAGAAGAAATATGCTCTCTCTTTCTAGTCCTGGTCAGTACTCTCGCTGCAGCATTTTGGATCAGCTGAAGGCTTTTCCGGATGTTTTTAGAACAACGTGATAGTAATTAGAATAGTCCAGCCCAGTAATATTCAATTCAATTCAATTCAGTTTTACTTGTATAGTGCCAAATCACAACAAACAGTTGCCTCAAGGTGAATATATCCTAATATATGCATGAATTAGCTTTTTAGCATCACTCTGAGGCAGGATATTGTGCAAATGCAAAAAAGCAGTCCCACATATTTGTTTAATATGTGTATCAAAGGACATATCCTGCTCAAAAATGACTCCAGTGACAGTGTGACAGTGTCAGTCACAGTGTTACTGGACGCCAAGGTAATGACATCCAGCCAGAGTAAGTATCTGGTAAGACAACAGGTTTGTGGGTCTAAGTAAAATAACTTCAGTTTTATCTGAATTTAGAAGCAGGAAATTAGAGGTTATCCAGACCTGTATGTCTTTAAGACATTCATGCAGTTTAACTAATTGATGTGGATATGGATAGATAAAGTTGAGTATCATCTGCATAACAATCCAAATGTATGCAATGCTTTCTAATAATACTGCCTAGGGGAAGCATATATAATGTAAATAGAAATGGTCCTTGCACAGAACCCTTTGGAACTCCATAATTAACCTTAGTGTTTGAAGAAGACTCCCCATTTACATGAAGTAATTGGAGTCTATTAGATAGATATGATTCAAACCACTGCAGCACAGTATTTTTAATACTTACAGTATACTCTATCCTCTGTAATAAAATATTATGGTCAACAGTATTGAATGCTGCACTGAGGTCTAGCAGCACAAGCACAGATATGAGTATACTGTCAGAGGCCGTAAGAAGATCATTTGTAACCTTCACTAATGCTGTTTCTGTACTGTGGTGAATTCTGAAACCTGACTGAAACTCTTCAAATAAACCATTCCTCTGCAGATGATCAGTTAGCTGTTTAACAACTACTCTTTCAAGAATTTTTGAGATACTATAAAAGTAAGGTTGGAGACTAGCTTATAATTAGCTAAGACAGCTGGGTCAAGTGATGGCTTTTTAAGTATTGGTTTAACTACTGCCACCTTAAAGGACTGTGGTACGTAGCCAATTAATAAAGAGAGACTGATCATATTTAAGGCTGAAGCATTAATTGATGGTTGGACTTCTTTGAGCAGTCTTGTAGGGATGGGGTCTAATAAACTTGTTGATGGCTTGGAGGAAGTAACTATTGAAGTTAACTCAAAAAGATTAATCAGAAAAGATTTTTGAGGTTTTTCAATTAGGACGCACAAGGCTAAGACTCGGGCTTTGAAATGAATTAAAATTTTGTCTGGGTCTTTGATTAATTAATAAGCTGGAGTGGAAGAATGCTGCTACCTCTCCTCCTTGGCCTGTGCTTCTAGGATTCTGACAGTGTGACTTGGAGGTGTTGGTTTATTTAAAAAAATATATTCATCCTGTTATAACTAGGTTTCTGTAAGGCAGAATAAATTGACATGTTGATCAATTATTAAATCATTTACTAACAGGGACTTAGAAGAGAGAGATATTTAATAATCTACTGTACATTTAATTGGTTTACTCTTTGGTGCAGTTGAGAATGCTATATTGTTCTTTCTTTGCAAAGTTTTATGCTAAAATTGCTTTTTGCTGTTTTTTTTTGTTTTTTTGTTTTTGGTGGTCTGGGAGCAGACATAGTCTTGGTGGGGATGGGGTTTTGGAGGGATGACAGAAGGAAAGAAGTTGCAGAGAGATGTGTAAGACTACAACTCTGTTTCCTGGTCTTAACCCTGGATAGTCATGACTTTTATTTGGGGGGGGGGTATTAATACATTTGGCCAGATTTCTAGAAATGAGAGCGGCTCCATCCAAAGTGGGATGAATGCCGTCTCTCCTAACAAGACCAGGTTTTCCCCAGAAAGTTTCCCAATTATCAATAAAGCCCACATAATTTTTTTTGACGTCACTCAGACAGCCAGCAATTCAAGGAGTACATGCGGCTAAACATGTCACTCCTGGTCCAACTGGGAGGGGTCCAGAGAAAACTATAGAATCCGGCATTGTTTTGGCAAAGTTACACACCGATTGAATATTAACTTTAGTGACCTCCACTTGTGGTCTGCAAGTTGAAGTGAGAGTAGATGTGACACACACTAGAAACTGGGAAATTGTAAGCAAGCATGAAATGAGAAATATGCAAAACTGATTTCAAATTTATGAACTCATTACTATGTGATAATATCTTTGTATTGTTATTTTTCTTTGTATCATATAAAATTATACACAGTGTGCAGTAAGTGCTCATGATGTCTTTCATAATGGAGACTTGGCTGTTTTCTGTGTGATAGGCCAGACCATCCTTAGAGCTGCTCAGAATCATTGTTTACAAAACCTGTTGCCGTGGTAGCAAGAGGACTAAGGGATCTGACCAACATAAAACCACATCAATCTGCACTTAAAAGGAAGCTGCCCCATGACTCTTCTTTCCTTGTGCCTGTGTGCATGTATATATGTCCAGAAAACAGCCTTAAATATGATGTCTGTGCTTTTTCAGTGGTGCCAATGAAGTGATAAAGGACAGTTTCTGTGTTTAATTTAAACATTTTGGAAGTTGTTAAAGGATTCTATTTGCGTTAAGTTCCATTATAAAAAAAAAAGTTTGTTTATTGATCAGTATTGACTTCAATGCAACAATATTCTGTCCCTTTCTGCTCCTCTCCTCTGAAATCACTTCCTGACAACGAAAACAGAGAGAGTGAGGGAGGGGCACATACAACTTGTTTCTGTCAGGTCAGGATCAGACCATTGTTCTCTGAAAGGAAAGAAATGACACAAGATGCCATATTGATGACCAAGACCTCCTGCTTCCATTTTTGCCTTTGCCTGTGTGTGTGTGTGTGCGTGCGTGCGTGCGTGTGTGTGTGTGTGTGTGTGTGTGTGTGTGTGTGTGTGTGTGTGTGTGTGTGTGTGTGTGTGTGTGTGTGTGTGTGTGTGTGTGTGTGTATGTGCTTGGATTCACCAGAGTCCTAATTAAAAAAAATATTGCTGTGGGAAAGGTGGAAGTTACACATTGATTGGAAATCTGCTCTCTGCCCTCTCTATTGTGTAACTGCCAATCTGTCTGCATCCAAAAATAAACATCAGTTAGAGTGTACATCTCGGAGGTGAACTGGAGGTCATTAAGCAGCCTCTCCTCCTCAGTGTTCAATAATAAACATTAAGGAATGTGTTATAACAATATAAGACTCAAAAGAAAAGACATGAAGAGAGGTTAGTTTCTGAACAATTTCTTGCCTGATAGCAGACATACAGTATACAGCTGAATTTCTATTTTGTTTTTGTCCATGTGTCAACCTTAAGATGTGAAACATTCAACAGATTTTGGTAATCCTCAAGATGTTAATAGTGGATGATGTGGAAAGACCTGTGGTTTGAAAGGGTAAAGTGACATATTAAAAATCTTAGAGAAAAAAAAATGCAGGTAAGAACAAGGGCCATGCATCTTTTTTTAATGCTCTCTGACAGAAAAATAGCACAGATTGACAAACAATGGGCCAATGACCAATCAGGTTTGGTTTAAGAGATTTCATTATTTGCCAGTTATATCACATTGACCAAATGTGTAACCTTGCTAGTAAGGTACGTGGTTTGAAATGCTGTCCAGCAAACTGCAAAAGAAGCATAGTTGCAAAAGAGGGCTTATACATCAATTCATTATCCTTGGAGACAACTTAAATATGATGTTCTGATATTGGAGTGTACTGTGGAGCTGGAGTCTTAGAAAAACATACAATATAAAATCAGAATCTTACATCTTAATAATGTTTATCAGTTAATTGGCATGGATGTCATGGTGATTTGGGGCTTCTGATGATTTCTTCTGCAGCGGTCAGTATCTATCTAATTCTGGCTGGATATTTGACCAGTCTTCTTAGCAGAATTGGTAGAGTTCATTTAAATTGGTTGGCTTTCTGGCACAGACTAGTCTTTTAAGTGTAGTCCACAAATTTTTTATAGGTTTAAGGTCAGGTCTTTGAGAAGATTATTTCAGAAGCTTAACATTAACCTGCTTTATCCTTTCCAAAACTAGTGTTGATGTGTGTTTGGGATCATTGTTCTATTGAAACCACGTCCAAGTTCCAACTGTTGATTTGAGGTGAAGTTGAAGAATCTGGAGAATCTGCAGGACCTTTATTCTTGGTTAACACCCTTTCAGTCCACAGCAATGCTAAAGTCATTTAATTGTGGACAGTGCCTCTGGTGTTCTACAGTAGCAGTTTGGTGATTCTTGGTTTGTTTTTGAACATCCTAATCAATTTCCTTTTACCTGAGGGTGATAGTTTGGATTTTCTTCCAGACCTTGGCAAAGTGGTGACACATCCAAATAACTTGTACTTACATATAATTGTTTGTACAGGTGATCTTGTAATCTGCATTCATTTAGAAATGGATCGAAGATACCTTTCCAAGTTGTGTAAATCTACAGTTTTGCTCCTTAGATCTTCACTGAGTTCCTTGGACTCTCCCATTGTTCTGAGTATCGGTCAGTCCAGTGAGTGCTATCAAACAAATCATTTTCATGCTGGCAAAGAGAAACTGCCAGTTGTAGTCAATCATGATCATTAACAAACAGTTAATAGACCTTGGCCGTGTCAAGTTAAAAGACATTGCAGAACCTTTAACACCACTTATTAAAAGATTTATGTGAGTGTATGTAGCCTGTATGTATACTTTTGGCCCTGTGTGGAACAAAGAAAATCCAAAATAAATTTTCAATATAATTTAAATCATTTTGCCCAGAGACTCACACTTGATTTTTATTTAGAAAAGGTCAATGCATCTTTTTTTTTCTGAAGTGACACATAAAGGGGGTAAGATAAGCCATGCAGTTAGAAACAGAAAGAAACTGGATGAATTATAACTCTTTCATGAGCCTGTTCCTCACATAGCTGCAGCTAATTTTGTTATCTTCTGCTTTGGCAGCATTTTCTTCTACTGATCTAATGTTGGACCATCAAAGTGTTCACTGAATTTTACTGGGAGATCAGACGTGAAAGAAGACCATGTCCCAGAGAATGTGAGGGATTTAGTAAGACCAAGATAAAAGGGGTATGGCAATAAGAGAGAGTTCTGAGATGTGAGAGTGGGAGTCTGAATGATGAGAGAATGTCAAGGGGCTTGACTTGTGGTGTGTGGGAAACCTAATTGAGTTAACAGACATCAGACATGTAAGAAGCGAGACAATATACCACTGACTTTCCCAGTTTTGAAGCATGGTGCTTTCATATATATATATATATATATATATATATATATATATATATATATATATATATATATATTGTAAAGAAGTTGGTATTGGAAGATGCTTTATTACAACCCATATTATAATAATACAGTTGGGGCACTATATAATATGAAGCTTAGGCGTAAGTTTAATAAGACAGATCTGTAATCACTCATCTGCCTAATAGATTAAAGATCTATTTTACATCACTTTATTTCCACTTTCTCACACTGTCAAACTCAATGCTGATGTCATCGCTTCTCATCCAATCATCTTTCTCCCTGCCTTCCTTAAGTCAATCAGCTCTGCTCAGTGCACTGTAAATATCACTGCTCATTTGTCATGCTCCCTTTTGGACTCATTCATGCAACCCACTCCCTTCTCCACCACCCAAGAGCTCCTTCCAAGCCTCCACCAGCATCTAGATTCTGGAGGCGGGCCCTGATATCTATGTCCCCTGGGATTTCCTTCTGCTTTAATGGGCCATCAGAGTCTAATAGCTAAATAACTAATTGTATTTGTTATCAATAAAACCTGTATTTTGTTCACAATAGGATGCAGAAACCCTTTCAAAAAGTTTAAACTGAGACATTTTACGATTTCATGATAAATATAAGCTCATTTTGAATTTGATGGGAGTAACACATCTCAAAAAAAGTTGGGATGGGGGTAACAAAAGGCAGGAAAAGGAGGTGGTACTAAAGAGAAACATCTGGAGGAACATCTTGCAACTAATTGGGTTAGCTGGTAAAAGGTCAGTAATGTCATTGTTTATAGAAAGAGCATCTTAGAGAGTTTCTCAGAGGTAAAGATGGACAGAGGTCCACCAATCTGCAAAAATCTACAAATTGCGGAAGAATTTCAGAATTTTTCAGATATTGGATGCTCTTGATCTTTGGGCCCTCAAGCAGCACTGTATTAAAGCAGGCAAGATTCTGTCATGAAAATCACTGCATGGGTTCAGGAACACTTCCAGAATTCTTAACATATACCCAGGACCCAGGACTACTGAACATCTACAATTCTATATCAGACAAGAATGGGACAACATTCCTCTCCCAGAACTATAACAACTATTTTCCTCAATTCACAGATGTTTGAAGACTGTTATTAAAGGAGAGGGGATGCTGCACAGTGGCAAACATAGCTCTGTCCCAACTATTTTGCAATGTGTTGCTGCCATCAAACTCAGAAGGACCTTTTTCTTTAAAATGGTACGTTGTCTCAATTTAATGTTTAATGTTCTATGTGAATAAAATATTTATGAGATAAGGTTTATGAAATTTACAAATTATTGCATTCTGTTTCTGTTTACATTCTAGACAGTATCATAATTTTTTGAAATTGAGGTTTTATTTTTCTCTTGGTGCAACAATTATATGCTAAATTGTAGAACTTTGAGCAGGGATAAATACTTAGTTGTTTTTTTTCTTTTCAAATTATCTGCATTGTCAACCACAGAATCTATACTGTGAGCACTGCAAGAGAAAAGCTGCAGATTACACTCATTACCTTTGTTTAAATGGAGATGTAGAAGAATTTTAAAAAGCTGTGCACAAAACAAAGGAGTCTGGCTGTAGACCATCACTAACATGAAAATTGTTGTATTTGAAGAACACTGTAATTCACTGGGATTTGGAGCCCTGTTCACAGCATCCATTTCAGGGATTTTATTTGTGGATCACCGCTATCTCTCTCTCTCTCGTGTGTGTGTGTGTGTGTGTGTTTGTGGAACAGAGTGTACATGCATATGTCTGTGTGCTTATCACAACATGCTCACTATGAACAAACTGTAGCAATCCAAAACATGTTTTTCACTACTGTGGACAGGACACACACGAAAGACTGGGACAGAAAGCGCACACATATGCCCCCCCCCCACACACACACTATGGTTGTCTGTTGGATCACAAACCACTGGTTTTGCTTACTTTGGCCCCCATGTCTTTTTCTTTGTTATCCCTCTCTTCATTCCTTTACTTGGTCCATCTTCTCTTCTTAGTGTCTGGCTACATGATGAAAGACAGACCTCCTCCCTAAGAACACTCATTTTCATCACACCATACAGCAACAGAGGTATGTGCAGTTCTCCCAACACTCCTACTTTGGCCAACTGGACAAGTACATACATACAACAATATACATGGAAGTATGCACAAAATATTTCTAAGAAATTATCATCTGACACCTGTTTCAAGTTTTGCCATACAATTTAAACACCAAACCATACACACAGACACACAAACCTTTATTTGGAGTATGTTTTGTAATGTCTTTCTTTTAGCTCTACATCTTACTTTCAATCAGCAGACAGAGTGATGAGTCCCTGGAGAGAGTAAAGATTGTCTTCAAATTATCTTTTTTTGTACTTTGTCACTTTCTTTTATCAGTAGTTAGCCCTGAGCTTAAACCTGCTTCTGGCTCACTCTATAAAAACAAAACCTTTTGGCAAATCAAATCCTCACCATCTGTTCTGCAGTCCCTTCAAAACCTTGCCATGTTTTACTATCCCTGCCGCTTTCACTCAGTAATACCTATAATAGTCTATTGATTTCAAAAGTAGTGTACCTAATAAACCAAGGGCAGCTGTATTAGATGTGAATTGCATAATATCTTACAGTACCGTTTATGCTGAGAGGTATCCGTTCTGCAGTGCAGGCCTGGGAGTAAATATAAAGTTAATTTAGTTCCTCACATTACTGGTGCAGCTATAAGTTTTAATGCAAGCACTGGATGCACAACAAGTAAAATTCAGACTTCAAAGTTAAAGCATAAAATGTATCATTAGATTTTGTTTACACTGATGCTTCAATTGTGCAGTTTTATCTGTGTTCCAGTGTGTCCACAAGACTGTATATATTCATTAAAGTGTTCTAATCAATATAACCTAATTAAGCTAACTGTTTTACGTAGTCATTTGGTCCATTTAATTAGTTTTAACTTAAATACTCTTAACCACCTCAATTCAATGAAAGGTTCAAAAACCTGCTGCCCTGGACGAGCAGTATGCAGAGAATTGAACCTGATGCAGATGTATGTAGCTTAGTTTTGAAACTAAAATAAAAAACACTTGCTGGGTGTTCATTCATCAAGTACATAAAATCCACTGCACTGAATGTATGAGCAGCAACATTTAACAGGCCCTCAATAAACTGGAACCCCCCCCCCACAACAGCTTTATTAAACTTTCCAGCAATTTAAAGTATTGGAATATTTCATGATATATAAACTTAAAACTAAAATTGACCCCTAAAGGAACCAGCCAGAAGAAGATGAAACAGAAGAAATTGTAATATTTTAAAGTCTTGATATGCAAAGTGCCACAAGATTACATAAGATTTGGTGCAACATACATGAAAATTTAATTGACTGAAGCCAATAATGTAAAACACATCAGCAGCCAAACTAGTCATGCTGCATGAGAAAAATGTAGTTTTCTATTAGCATAATTTCCATAAACATGGCTAATTCAGCATAAAGGTCATATGTCACTTAAAGTGTAATGTAGTCATGTGTGATGATCCTGTGGTTAACAGGGAGGCCTCAGAGGTGAGCTAACCTTCTTCCTTCCTTCCAAACACTGGGGCAAACTGAGTGAGAAGACATTGCTGGCAACTGGACTTTTTGTTGGTCAAATAGCTGAGCTAGCTCCAAAATGCTCACAGCTTCAGTTTTGCTATTGCATCTAATGACCAAAGAATGATTTTTGGTGTCTCCATTAATTTTCTCCTTAATGACAATAATTATAAATAAAAGGCTTTGCAGAAAACTTAAAATGGCTTGGTGTGTTATCATGAATTTAGCACAGCTGTCAGAGTGAACAGCAAACCTCTACCCCTGTGTCTCCTTAAATTACTATTTTTCTTTTATTATTTGAGCAGTCCTATTATTAGCATGTCATTCATGTGCGAACGACTTTAAATCATACTGAACTGTGCAAACAGTGCTGTACAAATAAGTTTTGATTGAAATTTTCAGTCTCTTACCTACTGAAATGAAAAATGGCTGTATTTCTACAATGTAAAAACTATGAAAATAGGACATGTCCCCCAACCCACAAATAAACAAAATAAGTCAGAAACAAGGGGGAAAGATGGTTGCAGGCTAGTAAATACTGGAATTGCCAATTTAAATATATCACCTTTGCAAGGTTGATTGCTTGACTTCAAGGATAACAAAATGAGTTCTACTGATTCTAGTATATTTAATTTAGACATTTATTTTGCTCATTTTATCCAGGGCTTAGACTTAACTGCAGCACTGCATATTTTTTTTATTCCACTGAAATGGGTAAATAGTTTTCAGGCAGTTTTTACAACACAAAGCAGCTCAGATTCTTCCATGTGTGCCAGTAGATTGTCTTGCTTGGGCATGGATTTTGTCCATGAGCCTCGGTGCATGAATTTCCATAACCAGCACCTTTCCAAAGCCCATTACATGCAGCTGCAGAAATGTATTTTCTTCTGAATGAGATAAATACTACACTTCCTACCCGAGTTTAAATAAACCAACCACTGTCTAATCAGATATAATAATCATGGCGTCGAGGCAGACAGGTATGTGCCCACTCAGCAGTGAGTCCAAGAAGACCTGCAAAAGCGTATTCCCCTTATAATTAATGCATATAGTTTTCATATGGTTATTGAACTTACCACAAAAAAAAAAGAAAAAGAAAAGGCACCCATCTGCACATGTACCTGTTTTCACTTGTGCCCATATTCACTGCATGTTCTCTAACCACAATTGTGTTATACAAAATGCAACCACAGCTCCTACATCCACTATTATAAGTATATGTTTTTTGTTTTGTTCATAAGCTTTCTTTAAAGATACTTCTGGTGAAATGTGCTGAAAGTTGAAACAGTTTAAATAGCTTCTAAGGGTTGCAGCAGAAGGAATAGTGGCACAAGCAATTTGAACTTAATACAGTAAATTATGCCTTGATCCTGATAAGCAATCATAAGATCAAGGCCTTTGCTACACTTTAATAAAGCTCCTTTTGTCTGGAGCATGTGTGTGTGAGGAATCTAGCACTCAGTAGTGCTGATAGCATCTGAACTTGGCAGTGTCTTAGTGTCATTGCCATGTAAATAAATTTTAATGATTTTTGTCCATTTATATATTAGTCTAAGAGTGTATTTTGCTTTAGGAGACAGTATATAAATAATTCAAGTTCTTTTTTTAAAATCTTTTCCTTTGGCATCTGGGTGCATGTGCAAATCGAGTGTGTGTGGTTATGTTGGCAGGATGTGTGCTATGCTAGTCTGGGCTCAGTGGTTTTACGATGTATATCAGGCAGCTACTTGGTCCAGCATCCAAAAGATCAAAAATAAAGCTGTTATTCTAGCAAAATGGCAACTGTGAGATACTATTTCACAACCGAACACCCACATAACTGTGTGTTGTACATGCAAGCACACACCATCAGTCGCTTCTGTTTCTAGCTGTTTCTCCTTGCATTCCTCAGCCTTCATTGACCTTTCAACTGGGAGGTCAGATAACATCTCAGGGGATGTACTCTACCGGCTGAATTGTTGACTTAGCAACAGTAATTGGTTTGAATTGAACTTCATGGAGGCATTTCATGGAAAGGTATTCACCACAGATATTTTTGGCTTTGAGGCTTGGGAGATTTTGCTTCCCCATACTTTGGCTTTATTCACTGCCTCGGGCTTTCTAAAGAAGGAACAGACATACACACCTTATATTCCTGAAAATTTAACATTATGGACATGGAGTGTGTGATAAGAGCTATGACCTAAGTCTTGCTATTTGCTTTTAAAGAAAAATTCCAATCAATAATGAACCATTCTTTCCTTCATTTCTTTGGGGAAATAAACGCATACTGTGAATTTTATCCAGAAACAGCAATATTTTTGCACACGGGGCAAAGAAAGGTACACACACACATGGACACATACACGTTGAGCTGCAAGTCATGTCTCAATCAATGTAAGCTGATCCTTGTCATCTGGTTCTGGTTTAGATAGACCCCATTTCAAGACTGATTTGATCTAAGTTCACCCTCTGGTGTTTGTGTTCTTCCAAGGCCAAAGTGACTCACTTAGTCGTTGCTTTTCTAGCTGTACATCACACACACACACACACACACACACACACACACACACACACACACACACACACACACACACACACACACACACACACACACACACAGCTTGCACCGGTAGTGAGAGAGAAAGAGATATTTCCTACACAGTCTTCTCACTTGACCCTGTGTTCCAATATGTTAATCATTTCCTGCTGTATAATCCAATGAAACGGTTGAATCCACTGACTTATTAGATTAGTCAGACTGGTGTCCATATTGGAGAAGCAGCAGCATAACTGGATCTGGACTCAACTGAGTGTGATTTCATTACAAAGACTTTTTATGATTCATAAAACACAAAGCATTCTTTCAGCGGACTCAAAACATTCTGATGGTTTTCAAGTCTCATCATAGTAGTCTTATTTTTAAAAATATGCAATGATATGAGGTGCTTCCATTACAATATGAATAATACACTAACCAAAAATAACAATAATGATCCCAGTAAAAAGTGGCTAGATATGATAGAGTAAGAAAAAAAAATAGTAATAGCAAGTGGATGCATTGAAGGATTGTGTGCAGTCAAAGAAAAATAAGACAAAGAATGCTTAATATTTATAGGGAATGTGAGCCATAGGACAATCAAATACTGATAGTGCAAAATTAAAAACAAAAATGTCATGGGGGATGTAAAGAATCCAACACCAGCGCCGGTCATTTCCGCACTTGAGCAGAGGAATGGAAACCTTGATGTCCATGTTCAGGTGCTTCTCATTTAACTTTTGCCCCTGCGGTGCCTTCTTTTATCCACAGGAGCAGCCCTAAATGTCTTCCTCCTGTTCACTTTGTCTAAACAGTAGAGGCTGTGGCTCTGGTGATCCCCCCTCCTAAGGTCAATTGATGGACACGTGGCCATGATTTGACATTGCATGGCACAGCTGTTGTGAAACGTAGCTGCTAAGTTATCCTTCATCTTAGCTAAAATTATTATAATGGAGAAAAAAAATGCAGACACCTCCCATTTACTCTGCAGTAAAAGCCCACTTTCATTTCTCTTTGACTGTATAGTGCTTGACTTTAACTTCACTCCAGCTCCAGTTAAAATACCTCATGGCATTATTTATTCATGGCCTGGTTGCAGTACTGGGATGTGATTGGCTTGCTGTAATTTTGGGGGGCCTGGTGGTTAAAGCTCTTTTCTGTCTGGTGCTTCAGCGTGTATTTCTTTTCTATCATTACTGCATTTTGAGTGCAGGCCTTTGTGGACTGGAATATCTGCGCATTTTGGTTATGACAAACAAAAACAAATTTAAAAAAAGAAATAAAAATAAAAATTAATCAGACAATGGCAAAAGCAGGGACATAAATAAAATAAAGTGATGAAACAGAACTAGAGAAAATGGATGTTGCTGTATGGCTCTCTCTTTTTGTAACGAGATCCCAGCAGCTCTTTGTTCTCATGCTGGGGGCTATAGGCCTGAGAGACATATGTTGAATGAGTCCATCCCTTTGTGTCATAGAGTGTGTGTTTGAGCATGCGTGCTTTGAAAATGGTGCTTCAACCTTGTGAAGTATTTTAAAACCTATGCAATGATAGTGTAGTTGAGAGGTTAATAAGGCAAGTGTGTTTGTGTATTGAGGCAGATGTGCATGTTTGCTCAAGTCTTAGACCTCTTATTAGCTTCCCAGTGTGTGTCTTAAAAAACAAATATAAATAATATGAACAGATGAAAGATGCACAGCAGAACAGTAGAATCAAAGTTTACTATTGTTATTCTGAAAGGAACAGATGTCTTAAAATCAGGCCTTTGAAAATTAAAATAGTCATTTAAAAAGAAGGTAATGAACTCTTAGTTTTCCAACTCTGGGAACCTAACAATTATACACTCACCTGCCACTTTATTAGGTACAATTTTCTAGTACTAGGTTGGATCCCCTTTTGGCCTGTATTGACATGACAGCATCACACAGTTGCTTCAGAATTACAGGATGCACATCCATGATGCCAATCTCCCATTCCACCTCATCCCAAAGGTGCTCTATTGGATTGAGGTCTTGTGACTATGGAGGCAATTTATGTACAATGAACTCATTGTCATATTCAAGAAAACAGTTGAGATAGTTTGAGCTTCGTGACATGGCATGCTATCCTGTTGGTAATCAGTAAGATGGCTACACTGTGGTAATAATGGATAGATGAACATGGCCGACTAAAATAATCAGGCAGGCTTGATTGGTATTAAGGGGTCCAAAGTGTGCCAAGAAAATATCACCCACATCATTACACAACCACAAGCCTGAACCACTGATATAAGGCAGGATGGATCCTTGCTTTCATGTAATTTATGCCAAATTCTACCCTTACCATCCAAATGTCACAGCAGAAATTGTAATACAATAGACCAGGCAACATTTTCCAGTCTTCTGCTGTCCAAATTTGATGAGCCCATGCAAAATGTAGCCTCAGGTTCCCATTCTTTGCTGACATAAGTGGCACCCAGTGTAGTTTTCTGCTGCTGTAGCCCATCTGCTTCAAAGTTCAGTGTATTGCACGTTCAGAGATACTCCTCTGCCTATCTTGGTTGTAATGAATGGTTGAGTTACTGTTGCCTTCCTATCACCTTGCAGCAGACTAGCTATTTTCTGACCTCTGGCCTCAGCAAGGCATTTTCTCCCGGAGAACTGCTCTGGGCAAGAATGCCTCGCTGGAAGTCTTTGGATATTTTCTCTTTATTGGATCATTCTCAGACCAGCCTGTCTGGCACCAACAACCACGCAATATTGAAAATAACTTAAATCACATTTTGTCCCCATTCTGTTGCTCGATTTGATTTTCAGGGAGTCATCTTGATCATGTCAGCATGCCCCCCACCCCAGCGGCATATTCATGAGGGAAATCTGCATGTTGTTAACGCTTTGTGTACCTCAAAGCACGGAGTGTAATATTTCAATCAGAAATATTGGTAGGAACAAAACAGCCATTATTTGATATTGGTAGGGACTATCATCCCTACCTAATTCTACACCCCTGATTAGTTACAAAATGTTGCCCTTATCCCAACCTTTTTGAGTTGTGTTGCTGCCATCAAATTCAAAATGAACTTATATTTTTCATGAAATAATAAAATGCCTCAGTTTAAACTTTTGATGTATTTTCCGTGTTCTATTTTGAATAAAATATGGGTCTATTGCATTCTGTTTTTATTTGGATTTTACACAGCATCCCAATATTTTTTGGAACTGGGGCCATCATTTAGAATACATTGGGCACAGTTTTTGCCATATTTAAAAAAGCTAGAGGCAATTTTGTGAAGCAAAAGGTTTGCGAATTTATAAAAAATCTGCATATCCTTGTCCTATGGTCACCAAGGTCACCTAATGCACAATCAAACTTACATTTACATTTACATTTGTTTGCTGTATTACTGCACAACTGAAGGCAAGGTTATCAGAAAAGAATTCATTCCTCTTTAATGGCTGTAACAACTTTTTCTATAAAGAAACATGAAAAAAATAATGAAACTTACCAAGGCAAAAGCCCTTTCCTGTGAACTAAACAAGTAGGATGAAATAATGAAAGAAAAAAAAAAACTTGACACTTAATCATCGAGGTCCCTAGGCACCAGAGAGAGAGAGAGAGCGAGAGAGAGAGAGAGAGAGAGATAAAATAAAAAAGGGAGGGGAAGGGGAAAAAAACACTGTTGTTTTTCAAAGGTAAACAGTTACAGTTCAGTTTTTTTTTTACTTAATCATATTTCAATAAAAATTGCCCATTGTATAATGAATGCATCTTTTATGGTCTAATTTATAGAATGACTCAGTAATTAAATATATATTTGTCTGTCAGCTGATTTGATAGTTGTTTGACAATTTAGAGTTTTAGTGATTGTCCATGTCTTTTTAAGGGATATTCTCATGGATATAAAAATAAATATAAAAACCACACACAAAAACCATTCATGTTTAGTGGCATTTTTATGTATTTTGTATATGAAATTTTTGTTTTCCTTTCCTTGTATATTTTTATATTAAACATACCTTATGCACAAATTGTAATAAAAGTTTTATTTCTTCTCATATGGCATTAACAACTTTCAGATAACCCTAAAATTAACCTCTGTCAGAAAGACAGTGGTAGCAGTGAAAAATAAAAGTAGAAATAAGAAAGTTAATTAGCTACAACCAGATAAGGTGATACTGTCCCTCTGGCTGAGGATAAAAGCAGACACATAGTTTCAGCAATAAATACACCATCACAAATATAATATAAATTACTCATTACACAGAGAAATTTTAAGGATATCATCATTCCAGAAATACTCTTTGTCGCTCTACTGAAAGGTATTTGCAAAAACTTCAAGCACTTTAGTTTTATAAATATATATTACTGAATAGCTGAGTTTTAGATTAACCCAACAGCTGTGTAGTCTAACAATATCTATTGTTTCTATTAACACTGCTGAGCTTATAAACAGACATACTGTGTCTGCAGCCTTTTAGTCTGTGAATCTTAGATGACCTCAAACAATGCGTTAGTATCATGTCTAGGATGTTTTGATGGAGAAACAACTACATTTTTTGAATTTCACTGCAGTGTAAAGGTAGATACAAAACTGACACAGTGTTGGGTCAGGGTGTCAACCAAAAATAGATACGTACTTAAAATGACCCCCAGTTTTCCTATTACCACACACATCTAATTACTATACAATGGTGTATGTGTATACACACATGATGGATGTAGAGGACATTGTGTCATCACCCAGGGTAAACACTGAATGAGTCATGGCTTGCTCCAGGTGGATTTCATTAACGGTTGAATAGTGTCTCTTTATCTTAACCATTTTTAAACCAAGATGTAGACGCAGATAGAGCACAAGAAGGATGAATGTGGGGAGCCTGAATGATGATATCAAATATGGCAACGTGGCAACTGAAAATTGTACAGATGTTGTAATGAAGACATTATTTTTTTTTAAAAAGTGATAGCGGGAATGATCCTAGAGATAATTGAATTGGCATCAGCGGTGTTTTGTCCAGATTTTCACAAACCAGAACCCCCCCCCCATTTTTCATCCCCATAGTGATGTGTTTATGTGTGTGGGCAGACACTGAGGAGAGAGAGGGCAAAACTGAGGAAAACCATTAATAGAAGGAAATAAAGAATGCAGAAGAGCAGACTGGTCAATTTCCTTAGGTAGGGGTGGTAAATAATTCCCACCCCTCTGACAGAGCACTAATAACAACGGCAGCAGTAGATACACACATAATCATCTACCCCATGCACCCCACAGATAGCTTATCATCTGCATTTTTATTTAATTACAGCAAGTTCTAGAGAAATGTTAGATTGTTTCACCCACCCTGATATTAAAAATGATATCCCCTGATCTTTCTCTGGTTTTTCCTCACATGGCTGCATTCACAAGGGTCGGCTTTATATCAGCATGTTTGGAACTTAATTACAGCTTGTCTCAGTGAGATTACATGTGACAGCAGATGGGTGAAAAATGCTCTGCACACGAGTCATACATACACATGCTTGTAACAGCTGCTCTCACAGTCAATCTCCCATGGACACTCATAAGCAAGAATGTAATTGAATCATCTATCAAATCCTGAAATGTCATATTTCCTGAGCCTGCATGGTGAGCTGCTATCTGTATGTAAATTGACTGCAACCTAAAGAAGTAGGAAGACCAGCCATATTTTGTGTGCAACTTGGAAAGCAGAAAGGTAAAAAGGTAAATAATACTGCAAAAACTACCTATTTATGGTTAGTTTTTGCAGTATGTTTTTGTTGATTTAAGATAACATTGATTCAAATGCATTCAAGAAATTACAAGT
>JAMQGT020014742.1:0-16066 GCA_024447675.2 Pterophyllum scalare | reverse complement strand
AGGGGTGGCTTAAGACTTTTGCATAGTATTGTCTAAGATACTGTTTGTGGGTGTACTATTCAAATTTCAGTTATGCTGTTTGAACACAGCAGTGCAGTGTCTAGCACTGTCGTCTCAGAGTTCTGGGTTCTAAGTGATTCTAGGTTCAAACTATGCAGTTTGCATGAAGGTGCTCCCCTCTCCTCCCATAACAGAAAGACATCCTCAGTAACTGGTGATTTGCTTTATTGCTTCTAAATTTAATTTAATATAAATTCAAAATTGACCACAGATGTGTGAATGGCCTTCTGTCTCTCTGTGTTAGCCCTGTGATAGACCTGCAGCCCGTCCAGTGTGAACTCTGCTTCTCATTCTATGACATCTGGGATGGGCTCCAGCCCCATAGGACCCAAAGTTGGAAAGGCAGTTAAGATAATGCATGGATGGTTAAACACACTCAAAATATTACTTGCAATAACTTTAAAATAACTTGCAGAGCATTGCCTATAAAGTTAAAGATTACTAAAAAAGACTAGACAGATTCTCATAAAAAGGACAAGCAAACTAAATTGTTGATGAGCATTTTAAATCTTTTGTAATATTTTGTAAACGTTTTGTGATCCTTCGACTAAACAGTCACAAGTTCCACGTACAGTACTAGCTTTTATTCCTTAGCTGAAATTGCACCTCAAATCCTAAGACAAGAATGAACCATTATGATAAACTTCTCAGACAAAATAAATGAAGGAATGGCTAAATGAAAAAAATTAAACCTAATACAAATTAAATGGTAATAACAATCATCCACTGAAGTTCGGGGACAAAGGAAAAAGTAATGGAGCTTTACAGCAGTGAGTGCCAAATGAATTTAAAGTTGGAACAGCACAGTGTATGCAGTGTGTCAGCTGAGTGGGAGTAAGAGGGGGTAACGACTCTGAGTTTAATATTTGACTCCATCAGTCGTACTGAAGCGTTCACCCAGTCATGCAGTCTGCATTAAGACTGACAGCTTTGTTTAAAATCAACAGTAGTCCAGGTGGTGCAGGCATCTGGTGCAGTAGCCCACCTCCTCTGGGCTGTGTTGACACAGGGGCCATGAGGAGAACGTGCCGCTCTGCCAGACAGGGGATTTTACTTTTCAAATATCACATATTACAATTTATTAAAAATTTATGCACCAGGTAACCACCTAGTATTCTAAATGTAAAGCTGCCTAAAATACACAATCTGCAAATGTAGAATAGGGTTAGAGAGCTTTATAGGTTCTACCATACTTTATAAAAGTCTGGTATACCCAGAAATTTGAGGAAATACACTAATTCTTGATTGATAACGTGTTTTTATAATTATTTGTTTTAAATAAATATAAACCTCCTGTAGGCAGCCATCAGTTATGCCCATCACCACAATGTGACATTTTTACACATCTGTTTCTCTAGATTAGTGATGTAATGTTTTAAAATGTCAATCTTTACTGGTGCTGATTGGCTTTTCTTGTTATTTTTGGACTTCTAGTGTTAGAACATACTAGAAAATACTGCTGTGCAAAATTTGCTGAGACTCTACCTGGACATGCAAAAAATAGCTTGCCAAAAACTGCACCTCCTGGAGTGGACACATGAGAATGGTTGCAAAAGTGACTAAGTTCTCATACACTTCCATTTAAGTGGCTGCATGGTTGCATGCATTTTGCGCTGGTCAAATACTGATTGGTTGACCAATGGGTCAGAACAGGGAAGTTAGCGACAGTGCTGTTCATCAGGAAAGGGTGAAACATGAAAAAACATCAAAGATTAAAAATAATGCAGCATGTAAAGCATAGACAGTGGCTGCAATAGGCACTTTTCATTGTTTTTAACACTCTGCTTCACTTCAGCTCTTTGTATGTTATGGCTACACTCCTATCCACAGCTGGCTGGCAGATCAACAACAGTGCAAGAGTAGTAGACGCTCTCTGCAGGTAAGCAGGCTGTCTGTAGCTCCTTACGGTCTGCCAACACACTGCTGATTGAGAACCATGTTCAGACCATGCAAGTGAAGGAGGCAGGACACATGATCCCTACTCATTCTGTGAACTGCACAGTTATCACCACTGTTCTCACATGGGACCAATCACACATCCCATGGACTTTGGGAGCAGGCTGGTTAACGACCATTTAATGTTCAACAATGTGGGACATTTGCGTTCTTCCATGCAGCTCCATGGGGTAATGTGAAAGCTGCTGTCAGTCAGTGTTATCTGACTGCTGGTGGTAGATTTATTTGTAGTGGACAAACAGAAAAGTGGTATCAATCATCAAGCAGGGGAAAAATGTGTGTGTGTGTGTGTGTGTGTGTGTGTGTGTGTGTGTGTGTGTGTGTGTGTGTGTGTGTGTGTGTGTGTGTGTGTGTGTGTGTGTGTGTGTGTGTGCATGTGTGCGTGTGTAAAACATAAATAGAGAGTTTCAAGGTATGTTGAACCAAAAGGAAAGAGGCCATGCAAGAAAATTATCTTTGTTTCCATGAAACATTCGAGGACCTTGAACAGCGTTGTTTCTTGTTTACTGCATCCAAAAGGCAGGCATCTGGCCTCTCACATGATCAAATTACTTTACCCTCTGACGCTGATTTTAACCACATGATGATGCACCCTTATACCCACGTTCAGTCCAGCTGATCCTCTATGACACATGATTTGAGTTCGGGTTATGTAAAGTTGTGATCTGAGTAGACTTTTTCAACTTTTATAAAATGCCATCTACCTCACCTATGGCTTTACAAACAGTGGTAGAGCATTTTCAAAGAAATTGGTGAAGGTCCTTGACTGCATCAGCATCTGTTTTTAATGGATGGAAACCATGTTGGTTAAAGTGGTCCAAGATGGCCAGATTCTTTCAAAATGAGGTTAACATTGGGGGTAGCATTCAGTCATCCACAGTGTTTCTTCACTCCAGTGTATTAGAAATAAATCTTTGAGAATGTAAACAAACAACCCATGAAGTGCCATGATCACTATTTGTGTGTGACTGGATGACCCCCGCAGACATTTTCTCTCATTTTTCCTCAACATTTCTATTTACACTCAGCCTGCTCTGGCATACATCAGGACAAGAGGTCACTAAATAAGTTCAGCCATCATAACAAATTATCCATAACCAAAACAGTATGAGAGCAAATCAGCCATGACCAGCTGGCTCAATGGAACAGTGAAGCACAGTCTGCACAAACAAATGGCACATTTTACTAACAAATACCTGCAGGGGTCTGTGCTAGTAGTTAAAATACTTTTTTTTTTTTATTAAAGTGAACTCTGAATGAAGAATCAAAGAATGAAGATGAGTTAGAGGATGGCAGCAGGAGAGTGAAAATGTCAGAGGGGAAAAAAGAGTGGGAGGAAGCGTGAGACTGAGAGATCTCTGAGACCACACAATGTCTGCTTTCTGTTTGTCTCATCAGTGTAGCACATCTTAAGACTGGAGAAGGACTCCATTGTGCAACCATCCAATGAGGGTTTTCTGTGGAGGGACAGTTAGTGGCGAAACCATGCTGTGGAGCGCCGCAGGAAGACAACTTATCAAGGTCGCTCTTCTGACCTCAGTTTCCTGCTCAACAGAATGACCAACTGTCTCATCGAGCTTGCATTCTAATTACTCTTCTCACTCACAGACACTTCTTGCTTCCCTAACAGGGCTTTTCATTGCAATTTGATTCACAAACCTCTCATTTATTCTTGTATTTAATTCCTCATTAGCATTTTGCTCCTTGCCTTCTCTTTCTTCTTTATAGTGCAAGTTGAATCTTTCTTCCATCACCTCTTCTTGTCTCTCTACAGCTTAAGTTTATCTGACCACAAGCCAACTCTGCCTCACTGCTCATGCTGCTTCCTGTGTCTGCAATAGTTGGGCAAGATAGAGATTCCATTGCCTCGCTATGCTTTGTATGTCAGTCACATGAAACACTTCAAGTTAAGGAGTCAAAAATGGGCAACTTGTTAACCATGTCATTTAAAGCCCACAGCATGGCCCACGCAAGGTTACTTGCAGATTTCTCTGTGTTAAATGGGCTCTATTATGGCCTAAAATTAGAAAACAATTTTGTATGGTTGCTTTGGTCAGCACAGTTTGACTATGGTTAGTACTGCAGCCAAGGCAATGGCTTTGAGCTGAAGTTGGTCCCTGCATATGGCTGCTTACTGCTCTGAATCCTCAACATGAATTAAAAGCACCAACTGGGTGTCACAGCAGGGATCAAAAAAAGTTATTTTTTATAGACACACACACACACATATATAGACACACACACACCACACACACACACATACATATATATATATATATATATATATATATATATATATATATATATAAACATACTGGATTACAGCAATTATTTCAGGCAGAAGAAAAAACTGTTTGCTTTGCAAAAATAGAGCATCTTTGTGGTTTCTGGGTTCTGGGTTCAGCTGAGCTCTCCAGAGGAGTTGCTGATTTCTTGCCTGTAGCCTGCTGTCCCAGTTGTATCAAAGGTAAACTATGTAACAATGTTTGTGTGCATGTGAGTGTGAATAGTTGTGTTTGGCAGTGAAAGTGTGTGTTTGACTTAGCTGGGATGTTAGAGTTAATGCCCTGGCTAACCCACATTAGGTCATGTGGCTGTGAATGGGCCCTGAATGCCCACAGACACTCTCACACTTTCATCCTCCAAAAGCAAAAGCGTGAAAGAATGTAGAGAATTTGTGGCTTTGGCATCTTCTACAAGCTTTGGAGAGCCTCCTTTATGTTATTTATTGGTAGCATGTTTCCACTATATTGTAGTTGCGAAGAGAGCACCAGCCTCTATTTGGAAATGTAAACAAACAAAATCTTTTCCAACTCTTCCACACTGAAAAAGGCAATTTTGGGCCTTGTGGGTCCTGTCTTAATGAAAGGGAGATTGCTTTATGGGAGTGCTAAAACGTGAGGTTCTGCAAAAAAAAAAAAAAAAAAAGAAAAGAAAAAAATCCCATTCATTTTCTCAAAAGAAGTTAATGTTTTTTTTTTCCATTCTCTTCTGTGGTGTTTTTCCAAGTCAGAGCATGGAAACGACACGTTTTCAGGCAGCAGGCTCTGCTTTGCAAATATGCATGCAACATGCTCTGCAGTGGCCCATTCTCATGTCCTTGTGCCAAATGTGGGTGAATAGGACACAAAGTTAAACAAGCTCAGGCAGATCTGCACTGACACGTACAGCAACCTCAAGGTAAGAATGGATCAAAAAAAAAAATCTATGCCACTACATTCCAGAGATGGTGCTTGTTTATTCAAGCCTTAAAATCAGCAAAACAGCCAAGAGCAATCCCTTGTAATAGGGCAGAAATTGAGGAATAGCAGGATTGTTGTTACTGATTTCCTGCAATCAAGACCTGAACAGAAAACAGTGTTTTTTGTTTTTTGGGGGGTTTTTTGCACTTCTTTTATAAAGATTTTTGTATCAGCACAGGTTACAGAAAAAAAATTTACCTCATGTGGGAACACATAAAAATAAAGCTGAACTGATACTGATAAAGCATTAAACCATCAGATATAAGAAGAAATCAGTCTGGCATTTTAGCTCCTAATGAGGCATTTATTTATACTATGGCATTGTGGGATTGCTTGCAAAGCCATGTGTTCTTCTGAACAGAGGAAGTAGGGTCTGACCTAAGGGGCCCTATTTGGATATGAGAACCAATGCAAAGCCTCCTGGGATATTTGAACTGTGTCATCTCAATTGTTATGATTCCCATGAACCTAAAAGGCCAGTTTATAGTCGTGAAAAGCAGCTGTGTGACTCCTAAATAAAGCTTGTCTGATGATTGCCTGAGCTTACACAAAAAGGGCGACAATGTCTCAAGGGCTTGTAATTCAAACATGTATATTCAGGATTATCAAAATTATTATTATTAAGAATTAGTAACTCTTGACTCAGTTGCAGGGCTCTGCAGGCAGATGTTGGTGTATTGTTACCACATAATTATCAGACCAGGAACAGCAATAAACCAACCACCTTTGAAATTATTTTTTAATAATGACCACATTAGTGGGAGTATTGTCTGCTCACAATGAGTGGAATCTCCCCACTAGCTGATGAATGAAGATCCAGTATTAAACTGAATGTTCTTCTGGTTTTGTTGACCCATCAGAAAAAAAAGGAAAGTATATTAATCACAGTCATTCTTTGCCAGACTGCAGGCTAAACAGCCCCCACACTTCACTTCCTGTCCCAGTCCTGATAGGTTAATAGGAAGAGCCTGCATTTGTTACACAAGAGCAGTCCCTCTTCAGTAAAGGTAAGATAATGTTCTAAACTGGTACTCGTTATTTTCTTCGATCTGCAGCAAAGTGACTTTATTCACCGTCTGGTTTGATGATAGATGCTGCTGGGCATCTGTCCAACACATAACTGAAATATTTTACTCTGCACACCATTTCACATTCATTTGATAAACCTCTGCATAATCACATTAGACAGTTAAAATCATTTCCCCTGAAGGCATCTATAACATTACGCTTTCTGTTTCTCTGAAACATGAAACCCAGAAACTCTGGGTTGCTCCAACGGCTCGGTGAGTCAGTTTCTTGGGATTCATCAA
The DNA here is from genome assembly GCA_024447675.2 of Pterophyllum scalare. Classification (NCBI taxonomy): domain Eukaryota; kingdom Metazoa; phylum Chordata; class Actinopteri; order Cichliformes; family Cichlidae; genus Pterophyllum; species Pterophyllum scalare. Next base: position 9,498 of record JAMQGT020014742.1, on the reverse strand, counting down.
GAATCCAGCGTAAACATTAGCTTTACTATCTGTTACCTTATATCCCAATATTTTGATGCTGTGAAAGCACCCCCACCCCCACCCCAAGCCACTCAGGCAGTTTGCTTTCTCTTGAATGAAAACTGTAGGAGGATCACGTGATGCCAAGTTGCCTGCTGTAAAATGGAAAAAATGACCCAATGGGGAAAACACCTGCTAAATTATGCAGTAACACTGTCACACACTGTAGGTTTCACACTGATTTGGATCTACATTACATTAACTGTCAGCAGCAGTTTGATGAACAAGGAAAAACAACATCTTTATTTATTCTAAACTAGCTGAAAAACAAATGAGAAAAACATACTTTGACAGAACTGGGAAGCAAATTGAAGAAATTCCAAGTTTCTAGTTATTTAGTTGTTTTATGCCATCAAAAAAACAAGAGTCAACTGCAGGGAAATGGGAAGCTCTACTGGCTCTACTTGTTCTAGTTCTTGTTAATGGACACACACTGAGTTCACCATCCTGCCTACACCCAGGACAACTTATATAACCTGTAACTGTTAACAGATTTTACCTGTATTTTGATGGTCAAGTGTAAAATGTAAAGACAGCAAAAAAGAAAAAGAAAAGAAAAAACAATAATTAATCCTAATAGAGCAATTTAATGAGGTGACATCTTACTGGCCCATAGAATATCCAGAGTTAGCAGCACAAACCTGCCCCACAGCACAGAAGCACTAAAAGTGAGGTGCGTTTAAAGTTCTTATGAAGTAGACGGCCCAATCATCCTGAAAAAAAAAGCCTAGTTACCATGTGGATGTTCATCTAGGAGCTTTCATATGAGCCTGTGTATGGCAACACAAAAGAATTACATGGCTGAGGAGTTTGGCAATTTTTTTTGCACATCGGCCATCTACTCCTTTTATTTTCTGAAGGGATAATTACAACATGTGTGATGGGTGTGAGGGATTAGTGAATATGATTTCATGCGCACAGCAGCACCAGGAACTCCCAGTGAGGACCAGAAATGAAATTCCCAGCTAAACTTTTAATTAGGAGGAAATATGTTTTGTGTCCACTTTGTTAGACTGGGCCACCCTGTAAGTGTCTGATGCTTCAACAGATCTGCCCAAGACCATCTTGTGTGCCAAGTTCATGAATATTGTTTATGGCAACTGTTAGTAACAGAATCTAACTTGCCATAAGCAGAACGTGGGTGGCAGTCATTTTTTGTACTTTAACGTTTGAAAGCGAAGTTATTTAAAAGTACCCTCTTCTCTAGAAGCAGCCTTATCTCTGCGCACAGTGAATGGTGTTCCTCTAAAGCCATTAAAGTAGCAATGGTGACACGCTCACAGAAGGAGGCAGTGAAATCAGCAAGTGTGTAATGACACACAATTCTTAGCCACATAGCTGAACAAATGAGGACTGGTATATGTCAGGCAGATATTTAAGCCAAGTTTCAACTCACTTTTCTCAGACACTTTTTTATTTAAATCAGTGCAACAAAAGGCAGCATGAAGAAACTGGCACCAATTATCTTTTCCACCTTCGGATGCTGTGAAATATATAAAAGTTGCTCCTGCTTCCACACCTCCTGCATATAGTGGGATGTGTTCAGGAGGCAACATGCTAATGAGATGATTAATGTGTTTGATCCATTGTTTCCTGAAGCCTCTTCTCCCCCACTCGGAACTATCACGCTCTCAAAAGGGAATCAGCAGAAGAGCCAAAAACAGTGTTCAGAAAAGGTGTTCACTTTGCAAAGACGCTCTGCTCAGCTGTCTTTTAGAAACTATCATGTGAATATTGTAACTGGTTCATGATAAGAGTTCATTTTCTCCCTAAGTGGATGCTCAGCAGTGAGCCTCAGTGACATTCCAACGGGAGACCTTGATAAACAGGCCAAGACAAACAGCACCCAGTAAGAACCATCTTTCTTTCCTTTACTCCCCTGTCTTTGATATCAGACATGATTGGTGAGTCTGGCTGCAGCAGGGAGCATGGGAAATCCCATTGGGGAAAATTCTTTATCTTTATATGGTCTGGTGCAGTTTCTCCTCTGAATTGATGAGCAAAGTGAATTTGTAAAGGCAAAGGTGAAGTGATCGTTAGCTTATCTTGGTGCATATGCCACTCAGCATATTTTTTTTTTTCCCCTTTACATGGTGAGCACAAGATTAAGTATACCATTAAACAATGTGTGTGGATGAGTTGGTACCACCTGTAAGGCCAGATCACAATATGTGCAGAACCCAGGTTAAATGAAGCAGGGAGTTATTAGCGAGATGTTTTTCTTCATAAAGTGAAGAGGAGAGTAAATGCGTGCTCCATCTGCAGCCAGCTGCTTTGCCTCCTCTCAGCTCTTACTGCAGACACATGGGGAATTACCTCATTGGAAACACAGCACTGTGTTGATACAGCCTCTGATTCTGGCCTGTAAATAGCTTTGTTGTCCTGGTTAAAGCCTCTCTAAAGGATTGAACTTTTTGTTGAGTAAGAACATGAGTCCTGTGGTATCTAACAGAATACTGGAATGACTACAGGTCTGCATTTCTGACATGCTATCAGTTTATCTTTTTAAGTTATACCCCAGTTGCACTGAACCGTGAATCTGAAACCACCTTCTCACACATCCATTTCTTATGAAAACAAATGAAACCACATTCATTTAGTTTATAGGAGAGGACAGGTAAAGCCTCCTTCAGAAGATTAATGAAAATAAAAAAATGTGTTCCAATATCTCTGGGAATTCAAAATGATATTAAATAACCAATGAAAAGTGTACATAAGAGCAGGTAGAGTTTAAATTTTGAGAACATCTTTATTTTCAGCATATTAAAAGCGGGAGACAGTCATATAAAAATAAAGTGACTCTGAAGATTGTTCAGTCTGTAAAGGGCTTCACGTGAATGAATGTCAGATGTAGCCGATAATATCTTTGCAGATTATGGGCTGCCGGCTGCCTGACTTCATGAGAGCTGCAAATTGGTAGAAGTCTGCATCTAGCTCATTAATGCAGGAGTGTGACTGGTGTAAAAATGGGACTTTAGGCTGTGCTGCCACAACCGGACAAGACAGACGTTTTGGAGTATTGTCAGTTCTCTTAACCTGAGAAGACTCAGTGGATCTCATCCTCACTTTGTCCTCCACACTCTTAGACAGTCCAGCTAGTTTCCTCCTCATGTTGACAAAGAAGCCTTTTCCCAGCCTAGGTCTTGAATTTGACTTCAGATCAGTAGGCTCGGGACATTCTGGCAAGTCCATCCAGTTCTGTATGAGATCTGCAAAGCTGTTGTCACCCAAGACTAGAGGTTGGCGGTTGCGCCCTCTGGTCAATAAAGAGTTTGTCCAGTCCTCTGGGTCACTGACCTCAAATGATGTCCACGTCTCTAGACAAGCGTCAGAGGTGGATTTGGGGCGAATACGTCCACTTGGTAATCTTTGTGTGCGCATGCAGGCTGAAGATGACACCCGCACATTCCTCGTCCTCCTCAGAAATACTCCATCATCCTGCCACGACGCCTCGGAGTAGCCTGAATCAAACTCCAGACTCTTGTGACTGCAGGGGGAGCCCAGTCTGAACCCCAACCGGCTACTCGAGTCATCCTCATCCTCTTCCAGAGGACTCGCTAGGCAGCAGGCAGAGTCGTAGGTACTGGCCGTGCTAGCATCAGACATCCGCAGACGTGCGCGCTGCTCTCGTTGCAAAGCTCGCTGCTGACAAGCACGCGCCACTGCTGAGTGGTGGGCTAAGGCTGGGAGTTGAGCACTGATGGGAGCGAGGGGGCGTCGGGCTGCAGGGCAGATTTTCCGTAGTTGTTTTAAATCTTGCAGTGACCTCATCATATACTGCATCTGCTCTCGTAGGCAGTCACCTGAGTCACGTAAGCAAAGCTGCAGAGAAAAAAAAACAAAAGAATTAAAAGCTGGCTATTAATCACACATTATGGAACATATATAAAGACAACAAAAGCAGATGACTGGTAATTACTAAGCCTTTTTAATAATAAGGCAGGAATAATAAAGAGTTCACAGGGATTGCTTTAGGGGCACGCTCAGACTTGCTTGGAGTACATTTCAACCTATGAAAGAACATCTTTTCCTATTGTAATCTTTAAGGTCAGCTGACCTGCTGTTCAAAGAGAGCAGTTCTTCAGCGAGCCAATTTCAAAACCAAAGGATATGTGTCTGTCCGTTAATTTGCTGAACCACACCAACAACTAGAGTTAACGCCCAGATTTGATTGACTCAGAAGTGATTCAACTGACAACCCAGACAGATGTTATTCCAGAGAGATCAGTACTCATGCAGAGTTAGACTAATACAGAAAGAGAGCAGAAGGCCCCGTGGATTTCCATTTAGCTACAGGGGACCTGTCTCTTTAAGGGTGCAACATGCCTGCATATAAAATTCACCAATGTAATACTCCTGTTTCCTCTCTGTCTGGAGGCGCGGATTGGTCAGGATCAGCCAGTGAATGGTGGTGGTTCACTCTTGAACTTAAACAGGGCATAAGGGATCATGTGACAGTGTATGAGTTTAAGAGCAGGAGTTAAGGGGTGTAGCAAAAAAAAAAAAGAAGAAAGATTATGTCCCATTTCCTTAAAAAAAAAAAACCCATTTACTTAATTTAAAATTTCCTATATGGAAAAAAAATTTTTAAAACAAAGTTCAGGGCAATGCTTTAACTTTCAGCTGCAGCTCAGTTAAAAATAAAAAGACTGAGTTGCTACAGAGGTAAGATATATAAGTATAACCAGTAGAGGACACCCTGACACAATGCATGTTAATTTCTAGCGACCTCACATCTAACACCAGCTAAGGCAACTGCAAAGTACATGCAGGATTCTTGTCAGAACAATAACCTTTAAACCTGTATGACTCCCTCATCTACTACAGAATTTAACCCTGTTGCAAGACCTTCTGACCTCTTTTTGGTTTTATCGTAACTCTGCAAGCAGCTGCAAGAAATCTGAGGAAGTATAAAAGATGCATAGCAGGAAATTCAGCATGTACAAGAAGTATCAAACAGCTATTTTTTTTTCATGCAAACAATCCGAAATCCTGCTGATCAAAACAGTGAATGTCTGTTAAGCATTTAAATCTCATCTTATGTGAGGACAGAGTAAAACTGTCTCACATAAGTCCAAGCAAAACTCACTATTTAAGATGTTCCACACGTGGAAAGACTGATTTTTCTATTAAGAACAGACTAAAAAAGCGTTTACTTTTCCTAATAAAATAAACATGAAACAAACTCTTACCATCTCTTTTCTTTTCATCCCCAAAACTCAGTACCTGCAGGAAAGAAAATGATGTTCAAATCAACACCGCAAAGACATGAAACCCCTCCATAAGCGATAAATGGCATCAAATAAAGGTTTATAATAAGAGATTAGGCGGCACGGCGTTTACCTTGAACGTGGCAGCCTCGTCCCATTAAAAGGAAAATGTCCCGGTTCCGTCAAAGGTGTCGCGGGATTTAGTGTCACCAGCACGAAGTCAGTCTTTTCGGCTCCGAGTCGCTTGATATGCTGAGTGAAAATTTCAGCCCCCTCTGCCTCCTTTTAGAGCTCCGCGCTCCGCAGCCAGTTACACTGACTGGTGTCTGAATGAGCCAATCAGAGCGCAGGAAGCCCGCAGAGCTCATTTGCAAAACAGCAGGAAAAAAACCTTTGTGAAATTCAGCACCCCCACAGCTCAATTGAGTTTTTTTGTTTTTTTTAAATACATATAGACCGTTCATTATAAAACAGGGTTCTTATGTAAAGCATAATAGAAAGTCATAAAATTACTTTCTGAATTCATAAGAGAAGGCTTTCTTTTTGTTGGTACATCTGAGCTGCTGAACTTTCTGACTGCAACTGATATGCATTTGTATGGTATTCAGCCCTTGTCAACATGTTTGTTTTAATCCAAACCTTGACGCTCTTTTTCTTGTCGCTTGTAATTTTAGTAGATGAATGAAAGCTTGTTCCGTTCGTGACTGATTACCCTCTCATCCACTGATTTATAAACAAAATATATGCCCAAAGGTCAATTTAACTGCATGCCACTACTCTGACAGACATTTGGCACCCCCACCTTCCATTCACATGTATACGCAAATCCAATGAGATGCACACATTCATTGGTCTTGACGAATGATCCTGTTGGCCCACTGTTCAGGTGCAAATTAGTGCTCACGGTAAGCATCAGCAATAGCGGAGCCAATTTACCTGTTCCAGAGCTATATTTCTTTGAAAATTATCCATGTATCCATGTGTATCCATCAACCCATTTTTGCAAGTGGACTTTTTATGTCTATGCATGTGAATTTGGAAATTTGGAAAATATGGAAACATTTGGACAGGTTTTTTTTTTCTCCTGACAACGCTGAATTATCTTTGCCCATCTAATTCTCACAAGTGTGTTAATGCTTTATTACTGTCTAAGTGCAGCCTGTAGGCTAAGAACTCCAGGCTTTCAGCTATGGGAACATTTTGATTTCAAAAAAGGACTCACATTAACAGTGGCTGGGAAAAAAATGGAATTGTGATTATTTTTTTACCCAGGCTGATCTTTCTTCTGAGTGATGCTGCCTTCCTAAATGCCTGATGGACCTACTTATCATACAAGTTGGTGCTTAAGCAAATCCATCTCCATTAAGGCCAGAGGTGAACTGCTGATTATCTTCATTATAATTATGCTGTTGCCGGCATTCACATTTCTCTTGACATTACAATCACAAATATTTTAGGATTTATGGTCATTGTGGCAGCTGTTCAAGCAACTGAGTTACAGGTGCAAAAGACAAACTTAATTTCACTTTTGAACTGCTGTTTCCAACCTTGTTTTTGAACCATTTAAATGCTTTTACTATAAATGAAAAAAGCAATTTCTGTTTCACTTCTGAGGAAAAAAAGATCTTATACTGGCCAAATTTGTACTGTTAAGACAGTTGTTCTCAGTTTTTTTTTTATTATTGCAATGCAATCAAATATGATGGTCAATAAGGACATTTCATATAGCCTAATTTTTGTGTGTGACAGAAAGGTAAAAAAAACCCAGAAAATATTAAATTCTAAGATTCTAAGAGATGTGTGTGTGTGTGTGTGTGTGTGATTGAAATGATTTCCTGGGCATTGTTTCTGTTTTAAATGATTTTCTCAACTCACCCATTTATAGTGGTTTTGTGGTTCCTTATAATTCCTGAAGAGGAAAGCTTTTGTCCTGCTGCTGGCCGATTGTCAGTCACTGGATCAAAGTGTGAAAAAAACTCCTCAATGTAAATGTAACGATGAGTCGTTTAGCACCTCACCTGCGGTTTGCATTCAGTGAATGGATGCCTATGGGAATCTGAATGTCTGAGAAGAATGCAGCAGTTCATCCTAACTGTTTGGGGGCAATCCATATGTGAAGACCCACTGTTCAGGTGTCTTCACACCAAGTCCAGCATTAGCATATGAGCACTTGTAGCATGTCCTGATCTCACACACCAACATATCCCCTTCATTCAGATGAACACGTAAAATAAAACCTTTGAAATAAATGGTAACTGCACAAAAAACTTATACCCGATTATTATGTCTGATGATTAAGGGTGTTGCTGTGTGCCTGAGCCTTCATTCATAGAACTGCAGCGCCCTCTGGAGAAAGTATTTAACAAGGCAAACAGGCTTGAATGAAATCCACACTTTATGAATAACTTACAAATTTGATCACCCTGCTTGTTAAAGGTGACCAGCAAAACTGGTGAGGCTGTAGATTAAAAAAAAAAGTTATTTAGATTTTTCTGTATGCAGCTAACGAGCATTCTTGCATTTCCACGCAGGTCTTTGATATATTTTCTTTCATTAAACCTTTCTACTAAGTAGTGAGTGAGAACAGTAATGCAGAGTTTATAAGTAAAGTGTCAATGTTATTACATCCATGCTTTAAAGTCTAATATGCTTTGTCACAACTTCCACCTGAAGGATCATTTCAGCCTGAAGACGCAGATTTGGTATGACTATATATATATATATATTTAAGTATTATGCAAGCTAATGTAAACTTGTTACTAATGAATTTTATATTAACTTTCTATTCATTCTCATAATAAAATTGGTCAGCTCTTCCAATATCTTAATCATTTTCATGTCCAGGTAAACCAAACAGTTTGCATTCAGAAAACCTAACTGTGGATGTGTTAGAGGAAGCAAATTGTCAGTCAATAGCAGATGCATCTGCTTGTCTGGTTTTTAAGTGACTTAACACATTTCTCTAAGCCCAAAGTACAATGTAAGCCTTTGCTTCAATACAAAGTGTCACCTACTTTTGTATTTTTGCAGTCAAAAGTTAGTCTATGTATCCAATAACACTTCAACACAATGCACAAAATACATAATGCTGCACATTTCCTTGTTGTATGTCTTTGTGGTTTCATGCAGTTTACAGTCATTTATTAGTAATATGTCTCATAACAAGCATTTATAGTTGACTAGCATACATTTACTTACAGTTGTTGTTTACATGTCCACCAGATGGCAGTCTCAGTGTTTTTAAATCTGTACAGGCTTCCTGCTTCAAACAAAATATATTATTGAAGTAATAAAAAACTGTTTATAGCAGATCTGTTATTTTCAAATTAGGAATAGACTCCAGTAAATGAAAGGATAAATTAATGAGCAGTAAAACACACTTGTGCTAAACACAATTCCCTCCAAAGAATATTACCTCAGTGTTGATTGGTTCAATATGAGGAGCAGTGTTTGATGGGTAATGTTAGCTAACATTAGATATATGTATGTTTTGTAACATTTTTGACTGTTGTATGCATTAATGTGCAAAAGTCTTTAGCCACTCTTAATTTCTGTATATTTTGCTAGGAAAATGGGTACAGCAATATTTTTTTTAAACATATGCAAGCAGACATGGAAATATAGTATATGAGGCAAAAACAGTGTTTGTACAATTCTAACAAGCTAATATTTGGTATGACCACTTTTATTCTTCAACAAAGCCTGAACTCTCTTCAGCATCTTTCTTCTTTAAACAGTCTTCAGGTATAGTTCTCCAGGCTTCTTGAAGTACATTCAGAGCTCTTCTTTGGATGTTGGCTGTCTTTTGTTCCATTCTTTGCCAAGATGATCCCACACTGCTCCAATAATGTTGAGGCTCGGGCTCTGGGGAGGCCAAATCCATGACTGATGGGGTTCCACTGTGTGTTTTCCTATTCAGGATTGTTTTTACTACATTGGCAGTGTGTTTTGGATCATCATCAGGCTGAAAAATGTCACAGTTGCCAATCAGAAGCTTACCACATGGTATTGTTTTGTGAAACAAAATCTGATGGTACTTTTCTGTGTTTATAGCTCCATCAATTTTGACAAGATCTCCAACACCACTGGCTGAAATGCAGCCTCAAATCACGACAGAGCCTCCACCATGTTTTACAGATGGCTGTAGACACTGTTGCACCTCTCTCCTGACCTCCTCCAAATATACACTGCTCAAAAAAATAAAGGGAACGTCTCAAATAACACATCC
>JAMQGT020014741.1:0-23729 GCA_024447675.2 Pterophyllum scalare | reverse complement strand
TAGCCCAGGTGTCAAACTTGGCAACTAAATGAAAGCAATGAGAGAGGGAGTGCTGATTTATTGTGTTCAATCAGTCATATTGATAAAGTATGGAATTTCCTACTGCACGTGAATGCACCAGTCTTGGACTATGCGATGTATGTTCAGCCCATCCAATCGGAGGTGAAACCCAGGCGGGACTTATTCTCCGTGGACTTCGGCTTCAATCACCAGAGTGAGAGCAGCATTAATTAGAGGACGAAGAGAGCGAAAGAACGATTTGCACACCAGACGGTGGAAATAATCAGTGACGGCAAGTTCGCCTGCTGTTTTCAGTCTTGAGCCGTGCGGCTTGTCGGCAAGAACCAAGTTACGTTGGGAAGACCAGTCAATTGATGGGCTAGATGTTTATTAGCATTTATCGTCGCTGCTCATGCTAATGCTAGCACGGTGTCTCGCAGGCCAGTCTCCCTCATTTCCATCTTGCGAGTGGCTGTGAGCTCCGACACCAGTGTGTTCCATTCTGAATACAGAGCAACGGTGAGACATATGTCCCAATTTCACCTATTTATATGTGATTTAGCGTGTGTTCGTAATGAGTGGTTAAAGGGAAAACTGTAACTGTATTAAAGTGACTGTGGAGTTAATGTGTTTTTACATGGAACTACTTTTATGAGTATATTGTCACAGCATACTCTGTATATGTTTAAAGAAGAGTTTGTTTTGTCATTGCTCTAATTGGCATATGGAATGAGAGGAGTAAAATACACTTGCAATGTCCTAATCAGACCCTGATTAGACAGGTGTGCATACCAAATTGTATGCTGAGTTATCGAATGTTTAGTACTCATATTTGAGATATGATATAATGTTGTACAACTGAAACTGTGATTGTGATTGAGATTAAGATTTGATTTGATTAGAGATACAAGGTTTAATGCACTGTTTTGAATTTGACATTATAACCTTTGCTGACTGATTTTGAATAGAATGTAATAGATATGTGACCTTGCCCTTAGGTCAGGGTTTTTTGTAGAGGACAGAAGTCCAAGGATCAGGACAAGATTCTGGTTGGATCAGATGGTGAGCCAGAGGGCCTAAAAGAAGAAGAACTGTGCACGTACACACTCACAGATACACACCTTATTACCCACTCACATTCACAGACGCTTAAGAGAATGCGTTGCAACAAACTTTCAGTTACAAGGGCCCCAATGGACAATTTATTTTATTTTATTTGTGTGCACACTATTGATTTCAAGTGTTTCTTGAACAATTTATTTGTATTTTGTATATTCTGTCCATTTTCATTTATAATATAAGGGCTGCAACCCAATCTTTAAAATTGTGTCTGACCCTTATTGCTGTTCTAATCCTTGGCTCCTCACGAACCTGGTTTCCTTCTGATATTGGCCCATTGACACCTTTATTTATCTGTTATTACACTGTAATCCATCTTTTCTATCACTAATTTGGTTACAAGAAGATAAATTGAAGTTTAAACGTTCCCAACAGTTTATGTATATTCTTGTTCTTTATTAGATTACTTTTGTACCTGCATACAGTTTCATATTTACATGGACAACTGAACATACTAATATGCACATATGCAAGCCGATGTAAGGGCACATCATATCTGTTTACACTACTTAAATATTAATGTTCAAGATATGTCAAAGATGTTGGGCTCAACCCACCCCCACCTCATTAGCTCCCCTCCTTACTAATGCATGAACAAATATGATTTATTAATCCCCACCCCACCCCACCCCAGCTCATTACAGACTCCAATTGTTTCAAAAGTTTTTGACTGCGTAATTTGCCACTCTTGTTTATCAGCCTGGTTTTGCAACTCAAAACACAATGAGGCACAGTGAAGAATGTCGAGCGCCGTCACGGGAGAATTCGATAAAATATGCACAAATTACAAAGTGGAGACAATTTTCTTGCTTTTCTCACTACCCCTCACCCACCCACGCCTTCTCATTTCCCTTTTCATCGCTTCATAGCTCTCATTCTTGGTGATAAGTGCATGTCTGTGCGCCTGGCAGTCGGTGAGCATATGGAAGGTGTGTGTGGTCCTGCCAAGCAATAAAGAAATCACAGACATGATGGCAGCGCTGTAGCACATTAGAGTAATCAGAGGGAAATTATCGCCCTTAAGTAGCTTTTGGGCATCTGCAGTGGGTGCACTGATATTGCACATATAGCGCATACACACATATGCGCAGGCACAGCCAGCATGCTCAGATACCTGACAGCAAACAGATGGACTCAGCGCAACCTGTTTCAGACATCCTTCTAGACTTTAAAAGAGTAATCATAGAAAACTAAAAGCTGGCACTCCCTCAGGCTGTTTGTTTATTCTTTTTTTTTCCCCCCTGATGAGCATATGAGTAAATTATTTTTGAAATGATGAAAGAAAAGAGGAAATCAGGTGTTTGAGCTTGCCTAGAAGTGTAAGTAAGTCAGTTTACCATCTTGTGCATGCACTAAAAGAAATGAGCATTAAATTTGGCAGGTGTATGTTTGCTTCAGAAACACCGTACTGTTCATTCTCTTTTGAAGGGGGGACTATTTACTATTATACTGTATAATAAAGCTAAATTCAATGTTTTTATGGCTGAAAGTGTTTCATTTATTATTATTATTATTATTATTATTATCCCCTGGATTGCAATCTAAGGCTAGCAGTTAACCATTTCAGTATCACAACAAACTGATTCTGAGACGTGTGTCAGCTCGATCATTTACAAACATTCTGAGGTGACAAGAAAAAAAATTACTATATTTATCAATTCTAAAACTTAATTGGTTATGTCATGGTGTGAATCTATTAGTTTCTGAAAGTTATTATTATATTGAAATTTGGCTGAAAACCTGTATATTTATATACACTGTGTACAATGTAGAACCCTGGGCATGACAAAAGCTGCACTGCAATACAAAATACTTCACTTTTAAGAGATAAGAGGATAAGAGGATGTCAGTCATGTCACACTAAATGGTACTGCTGTAACATTGTATTGCTTCTTTGATGCACTTCGAAAATATCTCTACAGAGGTGGTTGGTTGCGCTTGATTTTTTTTCCTTTTTCTGTGTGCTCACCTCATCCATGGCCTCCTTTTTTGACGGTATGGTCAAACGTGTCTTGCACTTCAAGCGAGTCTACGAATTGTGAATCTGTCAGATCTGTTTTGTGCCTGGCCTTCTGAGAGGAAGAAAAAGGAAAGGGTGGAAATGCAGAGGGCCGAGAGTATATGTGTGTGTTTGTGTGTTTGCCATCAAATCATCAAAAAGTGTCAGGTTATGTCTGTAGGAAGCCTGATGTGAGTGTGATGGGGCCCTCCTCTGCCTGTCCCCTCTCCCCTGGTTCTCATTTCACAGGTGGACGAGCACATTAGTTCCAACCCTAATCCATCACTGTGCATCGCACCTCACATGTCCAGAAGACACACCAACAGACACACACAAAGCCACATGCGTAAACACAGCTGAACCCGAATGCGCACGTATGAGAGCGCCATGTCAACTGATGCATGGAAGCTCAGTGAAAAAGAAAAAAAAATGTTGGTTGGAGGCGGCATGGTATCTTTGCTCATTCATTCTTGAAAAGAGGAGAAAGGGGCAATGACACACACATATACTTACACACACTGCGATGAATCAGACGTTTATCAGCCTGGATTTAACAGCTCTCAAATTGTCCTACATTTTATCTCAGCCCTGCCTCTGCACTTCACAAGCATTCCTCTTGATACTCACTGCTCTCCACCCACTTACAGATCATTCCATGTCACTGACTGCTGGTGGTAGGTCCTCTTTAAGTACAGGGCATCAGCCTAAGGTGAAATCTTCCATTTTGACATTCACGCGGTTCGGTATTTCTGGAAAAGCATCTCAGTAGTACTTCTGTTATTATAGATGCTGCATTGTTGTGACGAAATGTCAACAGGAGCAAGAATGGGGAGAAAAAAGACACAGGGGAGGAGAGTGACAAAGCATCACTTGTACTCATGGCTGTTTTGGTTTCATCTGATTCTGTCTCCAGAATCTCTTGTTTCCTTTGCCAAATTCATGTGCATTGGAGCCTGTACATACACACGCATGGCATTTCTGCTCATTTCTTTTTCTTATTTTTATTTTTTTTTGGTGCTATAGGGGCATTAAGCCCCCCACTCTTACTAGGGGCCAGTGTCTCATCTTTAATGCTGATGCGCACTTAACCTGACGATGACGTTATAAATGCTCCCTTAATAACGCATGAGAAAAATCCATCCAATTCTTTTTGCTATCTCTACCATGGGAGCAATTTAATATGTTCTCATCTCAAGGCTATTTATCTGTATCCAGACCATTGGGGTTTTTTTGTGTACTGTATGCAACATTTTTGCTGAATTTATTGTGTGTTAAAACGTAGATTAGGCCAGATAAAACGCTGCTGCCCACAACTGTGGCCCACACACTACATGCATGGAGAATAGATAACCTTCTCTGGTACTTAATTAATAAGAGAATGAGGAAAAAGTATTGCCACAGTTTAAAAATATTTTATGGCCAGTTATTCACCACAGGTTGCTTTTGCTCTGCCGGATAGCCATATTGTTAAAACAACAACAACAACAAAAAAAAAAGCACATAGTCTTTTGTCTTATCTCTAGTAAATCTGCTTGTTTTCACATCTCTAGTCTTTGGCAAAATCCTTTGTCTAACAGTGTGTTCACTGTCGAAAGCAATTCAAAAAAGAAAGTTTGTTTTTATAAAAGATGCATGCCTCTGCCAGTCACAGTCGAGCAGTTGCACTCTTCTGTAATGTTTCTTACTGAAGCTTCTGTATCACAGCCTGAGCTTTGCACCCCAAATGTTTAAACAACTGACGTGTGACAAAGGTTCCATCCTACACTGTTTAAAATTCAGGTTCAAGTCTCAGTTTAATTATCATCATGCGGAACAACACTGTATGACTAAATTACAGATGTTGCCCTTTTATGAAATGAAGAAAAAAAGGGAAAAGCTGGAAATAAATGAATAAATAATCAAGCCATAAAAACAAAACAATTTTCGTAATGGAAAGTAGATTATGAATGAAGCAGTTTTTGAGCCTGCCCGAGGAAAGAAACAGCTTCAAAGTCTGGTAGGATGACAGCCAGTATTTCTGCATTGCTTGCCTGACAGCTGCAAGGTGAACAGGCTGTGGCTGGGGTGGGTATAGCCTTTTGCTGAACACACTGCTTTCTGTCTTTCTAGTCAGACCATTGTCATTCCCATGGCATAAAATAATGCTGTTTTATGAGTTACACAAGGTGTCATTTGGTGGTGGAGCAAGGTGCATTGGGTTATGGCGTTAGCGAGATGGGTCCGTCACTCACAAGCCTTCAATTTTCAATGTGCAGGACCACTCTTGTGAAGGGGTCTATTGTACTCTAAACCACAATTTTTCCCAAACCTAGCCAAGTACTTTTTAGTGTCTAAACCAAACTGACAAGTGAAAGTAAAAGTAAAAATTGAGCGAAAAAGAGACACATCAGCAAGTGAAAATCAAAGTGCATAACCCGAATGTCCAAATGGGATGGTCTCATGAATGATCCATCTGTAACATAACTCTGCCACCCCTCCAGCCTCTCAATACATGCTTTATAGGCCTTTTAAAATGGGAAGACTTTGCCAGCAGCCAATACTACTGGGACTGGTGAGTTAAGGCACTGATGGCAAAAGACACTGAGTGCATAATGCTGAGACAAAGGCAGCATGACAAAGCTGCGTTTAACATATTTGACGTCCAGGATGTTAATGTGTAGGTCTGGCTTGGTTTAACAAGCAGTCTCAGATATACAGCAAGTGCACTTTCACACCATTTTACAAGGTACTGGGCAGGTAGGTTGTTCCAAACATGGTACAGACCTTGCTGTAGGTCACTTTACTTTTAAAAAAAAGTCATAAAGTGCTGAAGATCTTACCTCAAGTGTTGGCTTGAAGCCACAATTTTGCTGAAGACAATTCTGTTTACTCAGCGTTTAGACGTTGTCTTTTTCTGCAGAATGAAGTTGGGACGGATCAGTTGCAATCAGTGGGTCTAAACTTTTATCTTCTTCCTGCAAAATATACTGTATAGTAAAAATCACAATATTTGATACCCAGGAGATGTCATTTTGAAAATCCACTGAATCTTCATAATAAATCCAGTTCACCGGCCTATTCTGATTTATAAATGAATTCAAATGGAAAAACTGTAAGTTAAAGGAAGCAGGCTACTGCTATTATGACTTGAATATATAAGTATATGCATGTAGTAAATCTACATAGTTCACATTTTATGCATGTCCTTGCATACATCAAAAGGTAATCGGTTCCCGCTATCATTCCGCTGGTCTACAAAACAGCATGTAAATTAGTAACCATAATCTTACTAAGGAAAAACTAAAGAGACAACAAAAACTGGGTGATAAAGAAAAAAGAAAGTCAGTCAAAAGCCCTAAAGTAGCTTTAGTTGAACTTTAGAAACTTGCAACATGGACTCTTCATGAACCTTCAGTTTCAATATCATGCATGAAAATAGCCAGAAACACGTCATCCAGTCTTAAAGTGGTCTGAAGCTTTATGTACACACCAAGCAGCCAAAATAGCTTCACCACTGACCAGTGAAGTAAGTAAACTTCATCTTGTTATATTGCAGTGTTGTCTGAATAATGGGTTCTGGTGTTTGCCTAGATGTTACTTTGGCACATACCATCGACTTAAAAATTTTCACAAACCGAGCACACCCTCCATTTTTCAATTAAATTCACGTTTACTGATATAGTGCCAATTCGTAACAACAATCTCCTTAAGGTACTTCCTATTGTAAGGTAAAGACCCTACAATAATACAACAATCAGACGACCCAATCAGGATGTGCCAGAACAAGCCAGACACACAGAGACCCCCTAAAAGATCAGTTGCTAGACATCACAGGAAATTCCCTGTGGCCCTGTGTGTGTACACCCAATCACAAAGGTTTTGGTGGCCAATAACTGCACAATATTAGTCAGATGATTTTAATGTTGTGGGTGAGCAGTGCATAGAAAATGACTAGCATCTGCATTTAGTATGCCAGTACCTGTGGCTGGTGGTTGCTTAGTAACCATCAAGTCGAATGTTAGCTTCTCCATATATCATAAACTTGGTATAAAAAACCAAAAGAAAAAAAAAAAGGAGTTCGCAGCACAAACAAAAGCTTGCTATCTTGTTTTGTTATACGTAACGTGAGGATGTTTTAAGACACATGAATACAACTCTGAAAAAAACACTTTCTGTTTTGTTTTTTTTTCTGTTTATATATACACTGCTGTTTCCCAAATACTGGCATTTACTTCAGTTTTCGTTCAGCTCTGCTCTAATTGCGTACCAATCACTTTCACTCTGCAAAGAACTTCAATAGAATTTCACAGTTAAATAAACTTGGCACAAAATGTGAGGAAATTTGTGTTTGGTTGATTATGTCTTGGTTGTAACAATGTTTCTTAGCAATAAATCTTATACAGTTGGAAGGACTGTTTATTTCCTCTTAGATGGTGCATTTGTAGATCGAGCAGCAGAATTGAGTATCTGGGTTGCAGCCCATGAAAATCTCGCAAAATCTTCTCTGCTAATGCCAAACAGCTTATTCTCTTATTGACTCCTGTTTTGAACTTCTGTTACCCCAGGTGCTGATAATCACACTTTTCATCATTGGTGGCAATCTCAATGCAAAGAGATACTCTGCAATCCCATATCTCCACAGTCTGGGACTGAACTCTATCCTCCAAGATAGCAATGCTTGCCCCCACAGATTGGGGTTTATCAGAGACTACCTGCAAAATTTGAGAGAATATGGAGTGGCCTGCCTGCAGTCCTGACCTCAACCCCACTGAACACTTGTGGGATCACCTTGGGCATGCTGTTAATGCCAGAGTGACCAACACAAGCACACTGGCTGACTTGCGACAAATGCTGGTTGAAGAACAGGATGCCAGGAGGAGGTGCCAGGCTGTTGTGGCTATGTATGGTTCTTCCATATGCTTACCGAGGTCCCTGTTTGTTAAATGAATGTTTCTTCAGACTAGAATCATCCATTCCAAAACAAGAGTCAATAGCACAATAAGCTGTTTTGGCACTGGCAGACAAGATTTGGCAAGTTTTTCATGGGGACAACGCACATACTCAACTCTGCTGCTCAACCTACAAATGCATTTTATTTACAAATGGGGCACCATTCAAGGGGAAATAAACAGGCTTTCAAGCGGTATGAGATTTATTATTTACGCACTGTTACAACAAAGAAATAATCAACAAGAGTCTAATTTCCTTGAGTTTTGTGCTAAGTTAATGATTTGTCACTCTACCGCTCTTACCAGATGCAGTACCGAACACATGGTCTAGACAGTGAGCTAAACGCTTGCCCAAGAGAACATTTCAAACAGGAGCTGACGTTGAGGTAGTTTATTGGACATCCTTTTTTGTGAAACTGCAGACATTGATACAAAGATAAAGAAATGGATAACAGTGTTATGTTCAAACTACCTATGCTATGAAACCAGATAAGTTTGCACCAGTTACACACCCTATTCAATATACAATTGATTGAAACAACTGTAACATTTGGAAGGCATTTAACAATGACTGACATTGCCATGTATCTACTAACTCTGACCATGTGGTCATTAAAATATAAGAAAATGTCAGTCTGTGAACAATAAGCTTAGTACTCATCAGAAAACTATACAACTGAAAACATACTTACAGTACAGGGAGGATGGATTTAGATTATGCCATGCCTCTTTGCGCTGATGTGCTACCAGACAAAATGGAGGATCTGCCCTATACATGCGTGTTTTAAGTCCCTCTCACCACTAGGTGTCAGTAAAACAAACTGGGCGGGTCCCCGTCTGGACACGGAAGCCGAACGGCACAAACGTGGGAGAACACACTCCCCTTTCTTGTGCTGCAAAAACATTTTACAGTCCAAACCAAACTACTGCAGCATCTTTGTGCAGCACAGAGGGAAACACAGACAGCAATAAGAGCAAGACGACAAGTACGCACTTTGCGTCCTTTTATCTCTGATATGAGCTGATAGAAAACAGCAAGTTCAGCCTTAGTGCCCAACCTAATTCACAGCTGTGAAAACCGCATCCCTTTTCTCATGTAATACACACCATGCAGTGAAACAGCGGTGGAAAACTTTACGCTGAGACGGCAGAGTCACGCCCTTCTGCCGCTTTCGTCACACGTTCTTGGTTCAAGCCCAGCTAGCTTGCGGGGCCAGAGTTGAAGCAGTTTTTTGGCCGAGCACCGAGTGCTTTTGCGGTGGAAAAAGCGCCTAATGGTTCAAATGCTGGCACCGGCTCCGGAACCCCGTCGGTGGAAAAGAGGCCTCATTGAAATACCCGATGTGAGAAACAAAATCTTCTAAGAAACCCAACTGATGAAGCTTATGTGTAAGTTCAATAAGAAAGATCTGTATTTGCTCATCTGGCTGCATATCTGGGTGCTTGCCTGCTAGTCTATTCTTCAGATCACTTCTGCTTTCCACACTGTTAAACTCAATTCTGGTCCGAATCACTTTGTTGCCTGGATTCTGTGAGCCAACCTGCCTCTGTTCCATGTGCATTAGATCTCTGTCCTCTTCTGTCTTCCTGCCTTTCAGAATCTCATTTGTGTAATCAGCCTCCTCCCCATCTCCACCTCAGCGTGGTCAGTTAAAGACCCTCGTCCAACTTTCCACCTGCTTCAAATCTGCTACCACCAACCAGGAGGGTGCTGTCCTGCTTCCAACCACTGCTGGCCTCTGCTCTGCTATCTAACTTCATTGGAGTCTAATCACCAAATAGTTCATTACTCAAACTCTATTCTTCAGTAAATCATGCTCAGTTCTTTCAAATTATCTCTCCTTATTGAATTGTCAATTAGCCACTTTTCGTGCTTTCCCAGCAGGCTCTGGTCAGCTTTAAGAATTAATGTGAGTAGTGGTTCTGGTTCTCAATAAGGACTCTATAGGTGCACTTTGAAAACCAGAAGACAAATAACAATGACATAGCAGGAGTTACATTTCATACTCTGGTCAGAAAAAAAAAAATATCAGTCTGTAGTGAGTATAGAGTACATGCAAGGCATATTTTAACACAAGAAAACGTAATCGCAAAAAAAAAAAAAAAAAAAAAAGAAATATATATATATATATATATATATATATATATATATATATATATATATATGTGTCTGGGACTGGATCCATTCAGTAGTCATTCATATCAGTCCATATTTATATTAATGACTGGCTGTGAGTGATGTAAGCACTGTTTTTGTTTAAAAGAATTCAGTGTAATTTGAAGCACAAGTCACCCCACTCAACACTCACATTGCATTTTAATGGTGTTGATAAACAGAATCACCTGATCTTAGCAATCTGCTTTGTTTTGATCCTTTGGTAGCTGAGAAATTTAAATTAATTAGCAACACATGGCAAACTAAATTGAACAAAACACGGCAATCAGATTTGTGGCTGGTGTTTAAAGGGAGAAGAGCACAAGGTGATGGAATATGTTTGCAATTCTTTTAGGCACAAATGTGTTTCCCCCGTGCCACCTTATTCTTTAATGATCGTTAATCTATCAGTGTGCTGAGGGCTTTTTTTTTTTCTTTTTTTTTATGCCAAGTGAGTAATTGGGTATCATTATTCTTTTGGTCAGGACTAATGTCGTGCTGTTGATAAGTTTGATTTCACAGCTATACTATATCAACAGTTTCCTAGGAACCCAAAGTGATACAATAGCCCTGCTATAAATTCTAACCTTTTTTTAAAAAATTGTCATACGATTGGCATTAATAGGATTAACAGGATGCTAAAATTTATTTGCTCATGCATGACACGACATTTTCCCATTTTGAACATATAATAATGCTTTAAGACCTTGTCATTCATTGAGTGGAAGGAGGGGGAGGGCGGGTCTTTCCACACCCCAGTTTCATGCACCCTGCCTGGGGTAGGGACTGGTGAGTGGTTTGGGGCCGGGTTTGGCTGCTTCTCTAGGGTGCCACTGGCTCTGTGCTGGTACCCGCTCGCCCACACTTGGTGTCCATGTGACTTCTGTGTGTATGCCCATGAATGTGTGACAGTCATATGTGTGAGTATGAGTATATGACGTGTGTGCGTGTGTGTGTATGTGTGGGTGTGTGTCTGTGTGTGTGTGGACAGCAGGGCCTGGGTCTGTGGCTTGCTGAGCCTTGGCACCTGTAGGACACGGTGGGAGTCACCCCTCCCTATCACTCCCTACCGCTTCCTGCTGATTGCCACTGCCGCCCCTGGGGTGTTGGGTGCCTGTGGGTCCCGGGGTTTATGGCCGGATGTCTTGGTGTGGCTCTTGGCACGCTCCCTTGGGGGTTGTGGCCTGGGGTGGCTTGGGCCTCTTTGGCGTGGGGGGGGGCTCTGCTGGGTGTCGGGCGGTTCTTGGGTGCCTGGGGCCTTGGGGCAGCTCTCTCAGCTCGTGCAGGGGGGTGGTTGGCTGCTTATTACCTCTGGCTCTCTGGACTCTTGCCATTTGACTGTGGGGGTTCCGTCTGGGGTCTCCCTCCTTCCTCCTCTGGGGTGTGTGCGCAGTTGCCATCGGGATGTGTGGCCTCCTGTCTTCTGAGCTCCTAGTCGGCCGTGGACAGGCCGGTTCCCCTGATCCTTCCCTGTTTGCCCCTGGATCACGGGGGGCGTGGTTGCAGTTTCTTGCCCCCATTGGTGGGTACATTCCATGACAGAGGCACATACACACATTATTGCAAGCAACAGCAGGATTGTGTGTGCGTTTATATATGTATATGCATGTGTATAGATATGTGTATGTGTGTGTATGTATGTATGTATATCGCTCTTTGATTATTCTTTTCTCTGTTTGTTTTTGTTTTTTGTTCTTTTTTTCTCACTCTCTCTTCCTACCCTTTCGTTTCTACCTGTCAGGCCTGGCATAAATAAATAAAATTAAATTAAAATACAAACATTAACAAGAGTAGCCTATTGGAAAACTTACAGAGCTATTCTTGGAAAAGCAAATATGTTTGGTACACCAGAGCATTCGGATCATATTCCGATTGCGAAAACTGCCAGACATGACAGGCTAAAAAAACAAACAAATTGTGTCATTCCGTTTCAGTCATTCATCAAGCAGACTTTGTTCAGGCAGGTCATGAAGTTCAGCTCTTCCCAAGGCCAGGCCACATTAACTGATGGCTCAGTTTATAGCCTTCTACATATCCAGTTTGCCTGCTGTGCTCCCACTTTCCATGTATTGAAGGGTGGAGCACCTTGTGATTATACGTTCATAAAATGGGCAAAGTCAGCTTAGCTGAGTTTGTGGCTAAGATGGGTTACCACATTGGTAGTCAAGGTTGACTAGAGTACCCACACTAGAGGTCACCTTACATTAAATATCCATATAAACTATATATCCCAAACAAACACTTTAAGGAAGCACCTGAGAAAAGTATGGATGTGTGTGTTTATCTTGTTTATACAGTAAGATTTTTTTTTTCAACATTTTTACAGACTAATCTGTAAAAATCTCATTTATTTCACCTGGATTTGATCACAGTGTTCGGCAGATCATGTGACTGATTTGATTGCAGTTTTACTGCAATTTAGTCTTATCGTAGGATAATTTCAGTTAGATGTGTTGGTAATATTGCCTATAAAGTTATTGCTGTATATACTGTCTCGACAGTGAATGGCACCAGATTTTTTTTATTTCCCCAGTGAGTTTTGTTCATATTGATTTACTATAAGCACATTAGTCACCATTTCCTGACTGTGTGAAAACAAGCGTAGCTCTTTGCACTCACATACCAGCTTGTTATCCATGTGCTTGTATAAGTGAGTGAATGGTACTTAAAAAATATGAATGTTTTTGACCACAATTTTTTTTTTCCAATACCAAAAACTCTTTGAAATTACTTCTACAGTAGGTATGCCTGTCAGGCCTTATGTCAGTGGAGCAGTGGTCTATCTAATTCACAAACTGGACTTCCAGCATATGGGTATATGAGGATTGATGGCCACCCCAGGTCTGGTAATCGACTAGGTCTCTGTCTCTCGCTATCTCTGTGTGGAGGCTAATGGTAAAGATGACTTCCGGTGCTTCGTGGGCCCTCGCAACTCACTGTTCAGACATTTGAAACATAATGTAAGAATTGCAGGACTTTATCCAGCTCGATAAGCAGAACTGCAGCTGAGGAGAGCAGACATATGGCTGCCAACCTCCCATTTTACCATGAACTGGATTAGGTATGCTGCCTGGAAATAAAATTGCTTTATTCCACCCAACAAACGGCAGATGAGAAATCGGCTGCAAAAGATGCTCATCATTAGCCATCTTAAAAGCTTGCACAGGCTTTGTGAAGATTTTGCAGTTGTTTGCTGGGTAGACTCTGTTTCAGCATCACAAACCAAGGGCTTTGGATCCATTATTTGAGTCAGTGAGGCAGCAGATACTCTCAGTGCCTTTTTCACAATACACTGGATCTACAGTATAGTAAGCCACTCTCTAAGAACATCATTAAGGTTTCCTATTCTACTTTAACCAACTTTTAAGTGTAAAATGATTAAATAAATCTGGGACAGAAGTATATAGGTTAGGATGGGTTTGGTTTGTAATGTTTAGCTGAGGTAAACTCATCTTTTGCTTTAAGGACCATTTAACCACCTGTTCTGACAACACAGAAAGCATATTGGATTTATTAAGCTGCTGTCTGATAGAACGAAAAAGAACTGTGATGTTGTACTGGCTATTCCGATTTATTGTTGCAAAAGGGTTTCTCACACATACTTTACTTTGGCAGACTGTTCAGGTATATTTTAGTTCCTGAGAGATTGCTCGCTGCTAACCAGTTAGCCCTGCCTCTTCCCATCTTGCGAATCCCTGCCAGTGGGCTTGATGGGTATGCTGCTTTTTGAGTGAGTCTCTCATACATAACCAGACTCCAACTCCAAGCAGAACTTGATGCAGGTGGAGAACAACTTCATGCGCCAGTGTGCTGAACTCACCACAGTACTGCAGAGGAAAATGAGAACTACCAGTAGCAGTCCACTCGCAGGATGAGAGACTCCCTCGAATGTAGCTGACTATAGCGCTTGATATTTAGTTAGTTGTTATTTGGG
Source organism: Pterophyllum scalare (assembly GCA_024447675.2). Classification (NCBI taxonomy): domain Eukaryota; kingdom Metazoa; phylum Chordata; class Actinopteri; order Cichliformes; family Cichlidae; genus Pterophyllum; species Pterophyllum scalare. The sequence continues at coordinate 9,594 of JAMQGT020014741.1, read as the reverse complement.
ATAACTATGAGTTATCCCAAAGGCAAAGAGGAAGATGAGAGGTGACCGTGCTTTTTAAGTCGCTGCCCCAAAACTATGGAATGATCTCCCTTTGCACATCAGGCAGGCTGACTCACGCTCTGCTTTTAAATGCTCTCTTAAAACACATTTCTTCTCTTTGGCTTTTAACTCAGTCTGAGATGTTGGTTGTTATTGTTTTAATTTTGGTTTTACTTTTTTATATATGTATTTTAAACCTGTTTGCTCTTACTTGTGTACAGCACTTTGGCCAATGTTATTGATTTTAAAGTGCTTTATAAATAAAATTGAGTTGAGTTGAGACTTGAGATATTTGACACAAAATAAGTGTATTTTGTTTCAAATATTGCATGTGTAATATATAAAATATAAATTATATTAGATTAATTGTTTTACAGTTAAGAAGTGCCTACATGAAGCTTGCATAATCAAAAAAAAAAAAAACTTGGCAAATGCACAAATTTTAGCGGTAGCGCTGATCGACACCACGATGCCCACGTGTGGAGCTGACTCAGCTCGTGTCATTTTCCAGAACATTGAAAAACAGAGACACAGTACTGTGAACCTTTCACAAAATTCTTACATTTGTGTTACAATTGTGGCAGAAACAAAATGGCATTTGAAGAATGAATGGAAGCCTCTTGTTGACAGAAAGCCAAACAGACACGCCTGCATGCACCAGTTAGTTATTTCTAGGTTACATTTTACTTCAATTTATTTTCATTCCACTGGAAGCTTGGGTTGGCATAGCGGCTGCTGCCTGCTGGTCATTTTCCCTCTCTCAATTTTGTTGTTGGGGTCTCTTGGCTGACTAAGTGCTCCAAATGGATTCCGCCTCCTGCCAGTCTCCCTCTTTCTTCCTCTATCTCTCTCTGTTTCTTTGTGGCTCACTCCCACCCTTCAGCCACTGCTCATGCCATTTTACATGTTAAGAAGTAAAATTGGGACAGTAGACAATAGATGTTGGAAGATGAGTGCAGAATGGAGCACAAGCACTGAAACTGGAGTTAAAGGCTACCCAAGAACCTAAACACATGACGTCTGGGTTTATCAGCTGTGTTTGTGAAAGAGATAGGCTTTTCACTATCTGCCAGGCTGGTGATATAAATTCGGGAGTATTAGCTAAAGAGACAAAATGAAAACAATTATTAATTTGCACTCCACAAACATTTCAAAGTCAAGACTATTGCTTAGTCATAGCACATCTGTGCATGTGTATGAGTGCTGCAATCAGTTCCCCGTTTTTTTCTGGAGAGAAAACAAAGTGATGAAGAGGATGTGGGAAGCACACTGGAGAAAAAAGAAAGAAAGGAGAGGATTTTAAAGTTAAACTGCAGGCTGATATTTTTGCCTCCTCTCTTTTTTCTTCTGTGATGGGCTGGCAGCTGCTGCCAACGCAGGCTTCCAGTTCAACAAACATCTGGGTGTCTCAGATCTACTTTGCCTGCTAAATGTGTGCAAAAAAAAAGAGAGAGGCAGAGAGGAACAAGCTGCATAATAACACTGGACTAAAGGTGAATGATAAAAATATGGTAGAGAGGAAGGTGAAAAGAGAGAGGAAAGGAGCAGCTGCAGTACTGCAGCACAGTTTATTGTAATATCAGCAGAAGAATTGGAATAGAATTGGAATATGTAGTATATATATATATATATATATATATATATATATTTTTTTTTTTTTTAAAGGAAACAACCGTACATACTGACGTCCCTGATTTATGTTGCTTTTGATTTTTTCTTTCTTTTTTTCCAACCATAATCTCTTCATTTGGACGTCTGCACACAACTCAAATGGACGTGTATTGATCAGGCTTTTTTTCTTCCCCTGCGTTTTGGTCTTATCTATTCTGCAGCTTTTGGGCGAATGCCTAAATCATCTAGCACGTATTCCAGGTGGTCCACATATCTGCATGATGCTTACGTCCATAGTTGATTAGATTTCGTTATCTCTTTAATTGTTTTAATCAGCCAATCACAATTAGCCTGCAGGAAAAATGGACTGAGAGGCAGGAGGAGAGAGGGAGAGGCATGGACACATGAGGGGGGAGGCCATTACTAATTGTGCTTTTTTTTGTTGTTTTTCTTTTTTAGTGCTTTATTTTCATCCTGATAAATTACAAAAAAGAAAGTTATTTTATCTGAGGTCAGATTGTAATGAGAACGCTGAAAGATTTATTTTTGTCACAGACAAAATGTGTTATCAGCCAAGTTGTCAGTCAGGCATCTGGCATCTAATTGCATCTTTTTTCTCAACAATAAAGCCCAGTGAATATGAGTGCACTCTTTGGAAAATGAAGTCGCACACATAGAAAATACTGAATAATAATACACTCCAGAGGATTGACTGAATCGCCTTATAGTTCTATTTTTACATGTAAGGAAGTCTCCTTTTTACCTTTGGTTATGTGGGGGCATTTGTTTTTTCTTTTTGCAATCATTTTGCTGAATAATTATTGCAAAATGTTCATTTTGTGAAGCATATACCCAGAGTAGCTTAACAATTTTAATTACAGCGTGATTTGCAAATCATTTCACTGATTGGTGCAGAGGGAATAAGTTGCCTATTTTGAATTGATAATGAACTCAATTTCCTAATTTCAGCACCTAAAAATTGTGATCCTGGGGAAAGGACTATCAGTGCTTCTTTAGCTCTGAGCAAGCCTGACTTCCTATCTACCCTGCTTGCTGCTTGCTGTAATTGCCACTCTTACACATCGTCCGAATAAGAATCGAGTACCATGGACCTGGAAAACTGGGCTCTCAACACTATTGATCGTATTTTCTCCACTATGAGATCGGGGAAAGAGGAGCCCGCTTGTCCTAGTGGAACAGACCCGGTCGGATACGTCATTGACCCACGGAGTGTGTGGAGACCTGTCTTACAGCATTGCCAGTTGAGGACGTGGAAGATGTATACATATTCTGCTTTTTGGTAACGGAATTTTCTCTGTTTGGGCTTGGAGGATACCTGATTTACCAGGAAATTAAGAGAATCTGGGCAGCAGTTCAGCCTCTGGCGAGACCAGACCAGATAGATGGGCTATGCAGAACCATACAGACTCAGACTCAGTACCTGTTGGACCTGAGCCGCAAGCTGGACGCTTAGTCCCGCTGCAAACGTGCACGTAGGTGAAAGGGATTAGATCTGGAGGTAAGTACGTGTCTGCACAGTGAGGGACAGTAACCAAGCAACTTCGACAATTGGATTTACTGAGAGTGTGCCAAATCTCCCTGCTTTGGAGGTTAGCGCGAGAGTTGAACGTCACAATTGCGGGACCCTGGTGCTAGTTTTCACACACTGCACGGCAGACTGGTGTACCTAATAAAGCGGCGAAGGAACAGCATGGTGAAAGGACAGTTTCTGTGAACTGGGTGTGCATTCATGAAGCCGTAAGTGTCACTCTCTGTTCGGTTACACACTACGATAGTGGGGGGCAACTGCGTGCGTGTCATGAACATGTATTTCATTATCCAAATATTCGTTTTAGCTCAGTAGCAGGCTAAGCTACATTCGGTTAGCCTGTACGTTGTTACTGCAGCCTGACTGTCCAATGATGATGGCACCTGGTTATGTTAAACTGCACAGCGAGACTGTTTATACCGAAACTGTTCTTTATTTGTCTTGCTTTGTTTACTATTAATATTCTGATAAGTCCGAATCTGTGTAGGTCTATTTGTGGTCTACAGAGACCTCTTGTGGACATTATATAGTAGTGCATGTGTTACCTTGAGCAGAGATTGAGGTGATTGTGGTTGCTGTACTTGTTTATACTGTTAATGAGAGAATTGTTGTCCATGTTTTCCAGAAACCACATCCTTTGTCTACCCTGTCCCATAACTGTTACCGGCTCTGTGCCTTCATTGTGAGACCTTTATTAAAGACTGTTCTTTACACGCCTGGGTTTGCTGCAGTCTTTCTAACCGAAGACTTAGGCCCGACCTGTATCCACCACCAAGCCAATAAATCCCTTACAGGTGGTCCTTCGAGCCGGATGGATACAGGTGGCGCTATGGCTACACCCAGGGAATTCGAGGATGAGCAGCAAGCACGTAGTCTCCGTCCCAGCCGGGTGCGACGCATTCCGGGACATCTGGAGGACTATGAACTCAGCTACCCGTATCACCCGCTTCATAATCCAGCAGTAGGTGTAGCATCTCTGCCACGACCAACTTACGTAGTTCCCTCCAGTCTCCACAGAATCCTGAACGATCCTGTAGCAAGTCAGTATTCAATCAAGAGTGCAGAGGACAGATGGCAGCAGTTGGAAGCCCGCAGGCAGATGATGCAGCAGCAGATGAAAGAACTGGACGTGGAAATGGATCAGGTGAAATTGACTTCCCAGTCACAAAGTGCGCCCCGCTATTATCCTCCATACCAACCTGCTATACTCCGACCTCATTATAGCAGTCTCCCTCACATGGAACGGGGGTACCCTGTACAGCCTCCCAGTCTGAGAGTGGCCACAGGGGATCCACCTTCCCCTCATCATCAGACCTCGCCTGTGGCATTGTCTCTGGATGCGGCATGGGGGCAGGCTGAGGCTCCTGTTTCAGCTACATCACCGACACATGCGGCTGTGCTGAGGCAGACCGCTGTAGCTTCAACTCCATTGGATTCCCCGCCTCCGCCCGTGGACTTGCCGCCCGCTTCACAGGCATCACCACCTTCTGCAGCGACCTCTCCACCAGGCTCTCCTGCTACACCGCTACTTAGGCTGCCTGAGGCTTTGAAGCCTTATGATATATCATCACAGCCTGTGTCTGCCCGGCAACACCAACAGCACTATGGTGCGCCCCCTCAATACTGGCCGCCTGCTCCACCCCTTTTCCCTGTGCAGTACCCTCTGCCCCCGCCACGACCCCCTTCTCCTCCTGGCAACTTCTCTGCAGATCATCACCAGGTAGAGGGTGCCAATCTCCCCAGTATGCTGGAGATGGCGATAGCCTCCTCGTTCGGCATCCCTAAGCCCAAACTGGCTGCGTTCAGCTCCGGCAGAGAAAGTGATTTCCTCATGCTCCGAAAAGGTTTGGACAGCTTACTTGGTCCCCACAGGCATTTAAGTGAGGACTACAAGTATCAGATTCTCCTTGACCATCTCGCTTTCCCTTCTGCACTGCAAGTGGCGAAGCGGTATGTCAACAGTCCAACTCCATATACCAGCGCCATGCAAGCCCTCACTCAGAGATACGGCCAGCCCAGACAGCTTGTGCAGGGAGAACTCAAGACCATCCTGAACTCCCCTGCAGTTAGGGCTGGCGATTACCAAGGATTTGAGGACTTCGCTACTGCAGTAGGGATGTTGGTGGGAATGTTGAGTACCATGGAGGGCCCGTCGTCTGCCGAGCTGAGGTGCAGGTCTCATGTGGACACCCTACTCTCCAAGTTACCCTTGCCTTATCGAGATGCCTTCGCGGAACATTGTTTCAGCCGGGGGATTATCCAGAGTGGCAGTGGCCGTACATACACCCTTCCAGACCTTGCTGATTGGCTTGAGAGAAAGGTGCAGACTATGCAAGTATCCCGTCAGATAACAGCAGTGCTTCCATCCGTATCGGCCCATATTGACAGCAAGGAACGGAAGGCCGTGAAGCAGCCCAGAGCTAAACCTGCCACCGTTCTGCTTGGTAGTCAGCAGGGAGGTAAGATCCCTAAGCCTACAACCAGTCCTGATCTGACACCCCGAACTAAGAAGCGAGACCGGTTCAAGCCTTTCTGCCCTTACTGTGATACTCAGGAGCACTATCTCAGTGCCTATGCGGACTTCGCAAAGCTCAACAGTACTGCTCGCACCAGTTGGATAAAGGACAACAAGCGATGTTGGAAATGCGGAAGAGGGCATTCTCCCGACAACTGCACTTTGAAGAAGCCCTGTTCTACCTGTGGAGGACAACATCTACTCGTACTGCACGACGTAGTCCCATCAGAGAGTAGTCAAGCCATCAATACAACTGCCAGCATGGTATTCCTGGGGCAAGGTAGCCACTCAGCGAGGGAGATGCTTAAGGTGGTCCCGGTTCGACTCCAAAACAGGGAGAAAACTTTGGACACATATGCGGTATTGGACGACGGCTCAGAACGAACAATCATCCTCCCGGCCGCTGCTCGTCATCTTGGCCTTGTAGGAACTAAGGAGGTTCTGTCCCTGAGAACCATTAGGCAAGAAATAGTGCACCTGCGAGGGGCCACTGTATCCTTCAGCATGTCCCCCTCGATGAGGGGAGGAGAGAAGTATAATATACAACAGGCCTTTACTGCAGAGGAACTAACTCTGGCAGAACAGTCGTGCGCATTAGAACCCCTAGTCAAGCGATACAGACACTTGAGAGGCATCCCACTGAGATCCTTTCATACCGTCAGGCCCACGGTTCTTACCGGGTCTGACAATGCTCACCTGATAATACCCATTCGGCCCATACTGGTTGGTCCCAGCAGGGGCCCGGTAGCGGTTCGTACGGCATTGGGATGGACCTTGCAGGGGCCCGCCAGCCTCCTGCCGCCACCCTCTGGTGAGAATATCTGCCTACATTTGGCGACGCTCTCACCTTTGGAAGAACTGCAACAAAACGTTCAGAGACTCTGGCAGCTTGACCTCCTACCCTTCCTTAACAGTAAGGAGGTGACTCGATCAGGAGAGGACAAAGCTGCCCTGGAGTTATTGGAACAGAAAACTGTTCGTGTCACCGTTGACGGGGTGTCCCGCTATGCCACTCCACTCTTACGGAGGCAGAATGCCCCTCCTCTTCGTGCGCCACTCACTGCGGTGATGCCGCTTCTCCGAGCCATGGAGCGTCGTCTATGCAGTAAGCCAGAGCAATTTGCAGTGTACAGTGAGGAGATTCACAAGCTAGAGAGAGCAGGTTACATCATGAAGGTCAGTGAAGAGGAAGTGAACCATTCAGGTGAATCGTGGTTTATCCCTCACCACATGGTGTACCATAACGATAAGGCCAGAGTTGTTTTCAACTGCTCTTTCAACTACAGGCAGATATCCCTGAACCATGGTTTGCTGCCTGGGCCTGTCCTCAGCTCCACCCTGCTGGGAGTGTTGTTGAGGTTCAGAGAACATGCTGTCGCTATCAGTGGGGCTATACGCGGCATGTTCCACCAGGTGCGGCTCCTCCCGGAAGATCGCCCCTTGCTGCGTTTCCTGTGGCGCGACGGGGAACGGGAGCGCCGCCCAGATGTGTATGAGTGGCAGGTACTGCCATTCGGAACCACGTGCAGCCCATGCTGTGCCACTTACGCCTTACAGCGTCATGTGAAGGACCACAGCGTTGGTAATGAAGAGGTACTATACTCTGTGCTGCATGCGTTCTATGTGGATAACTGTTTACAGTCTCTGCCATCTCAAGACCAGGCGCAACAGCTGATAGACAAGATGTGGGACCTCCTGGCCCGCGGAGGCTTTGACATGAGGCAGTGGGCTAGCAATGTACCGGCGGTCATTGCTCACCTGCCCACTGAAGCCAGATCAGCCGGCTGTGAGTTATGGCTAACTGCTAGCAAGACTGAACCCCAAGAGTCCTCCCTTGGCCTCCTGTGGCGTTGCGGCCTTGACACGCTGGGCTACCGGTAACGTGCTATCCCACCTGGCGAGCCCACACTGAGATATGTGTATAGGGTACTAGCGAGTCAGTATGTCCCACTAGGCTACATCGTACCCTTCACCACGCGAGCCAAAGTCCTTGTTCAGGCACTCTGGCAAGGGAACCAGGGATGGGACGAGCCAATCCCGGACGAGCTCCGTCCAGCTTGGTTAGCTTGGGAACGGGAGTTGACACTCTTACCCACCATCAGCCTTCCTAGGTGTTATGCACCTGCGGTCTCAGCAGCAACATCTGTTGATCTGCATATATTCTCCGATGCCTCGGAGAGGGCCTATGGTGCTGTGGCGTATTTGAGAATGGTAACTGATGCAGATGAGGTTCACGTGGCCTTTGTGATGGCCCGATCTCGCGTGGCACCGAAGCGACAGCTCTCCATACCTCGTTTAGAGTTATGTGCTGCCTTAGCAGGGGCACAGTTGGCTAACGTCCTGCGTACAGAGCTGACTCTGCCACTGCGAGAAACAATCCTGTGGACTGATTCCACTACCGTCCTGCAGTGGATTCAGTCAGAATCTCAGCAATACAAGGTGTTCGTAGGGACACGAATTGCAGAGATCCAAGAGCTTGTTGGAGCTGATAGCTGGCGGTATGTCCCTTCTGCAGAGAACCCAGCTGATGACATCACACGGGGGAGACCCCTGGGGGAGTTGTCCAGGTCAGACCGCTGGTCCCACGGCCCAGCGTTCCTTCACCAGCCTCCAGCTAGTTGGCCTGTCCGCCCTCCGCTGAACTCTGCTCGTACAGAGGAGACTCGCAGCACAGTCTTCTGTGGTAACCTTTCTGCAGGTGACCCCCCTGAGCTAGATCTGACTCAGTTCAGCTCCTGGTCTGAATTGGTGCAGGCTACATGCCAGGATCTGCACGGGGCGGCAGACACTCCTCCGACTGCTTCTGAGCGAATCGAAGCAGAGCTAGCCCTCTTGAAGCGGTCCCAGAGAGAGAGCTTTCCGACCGAGGTGACAACATTGCAGGCAGGGAAACCGGTTCACCCGAACAGCCAATTGCTGCCGCTGTCACCGATGTTGGACAATGCTGTCGGACTGATTAGGGTAGGAGGTAGACTGCGTAGGGCAGCCAGTCTAGAGGGGGACATGATCCACCCCATTGTCCTAGCACCAGATCATCCTATCACAAAGCTGATAGTGCAGGACTACGATAGTCGTCTGTTACATGCCGGTCCCGACCGCATATTTGCTGAAATGAGAAGGACATATTGGATACTCAGAGGACGACAGGCTGTCAAAAAACACCAGCAGAGTTGTGTGGAGTGCCGAAAATGGCGCAGCAAGCCGATTGTTCCTCCAATGGCCGACTTGCCTGTGGCACGGTTGCGTATCAACCAACCGCCCTACTGGTCTACTGGGGTTGACTGTTTCGGCCCTTACACCATAAAGGTAGGCCGCAGACACGAGAAGAGATGGGGGATCATATTTAAGTGTCTAACCACTAAGTGCATTCACTTAGACCTTTTGGGTGGCATGGATACTGATTCGTTCTTGCTCGCCCTGCGGCGATTTGTTGCTAGAAGAGGGAAACCCTTTGAGATCCTGTGTGACCGGGGCACAAACTTCAGAGGGGGAGACAAGGAGCTCCAGCAGGCATTTGCGGCTATGGAGCCGGAACTGCAAAGACAACTTGCAGCCCAGAGCATTGAATTCAAATTCAATCCACCGCTAGCTCCCCACTTCGGGGGTGCATGGGAGAGGGAGATTAAATGTGTTAAATCTGCCCTGCAGGTAGTCCTTAGAGACCAAATTATTTCGGAAGGGGTTCTGATGACTATGCTCGTAGAGGTGGAGGGTATTCTCAACTCCAAACCTCTCAGCTACGCGACCTCGGACATCGCAGACCCTGACCCCATTACTCCGAATCTCTTGTTGATGGGGCGGCATGATGCATCCTTACCACAAGTGGTGTATGGTAAGAGTGACCTGTTAGGGCGACGGCAGTGGAGACATAGCCAGGTAC
>JAMQGT020014738.1:0-12944 GCA_024447675.2 Pterophyllum scalare | reverse complement strand
TGGAAGGATTAACACATTTCTGAGAGGGTGTATTATTCAGGGTAAATTATATCATTACTTATTTCGCATATGTTCTTTTTATAGAAAAAAGTGTACTTAAACATCAAGCATAAAATGTTGGTATCCACATTTTAACAGTGTTAACTTATCTTTATTGCTTTTCCTAATGGATCATGAGTTTCACAAAGATCCTAAGAGAGAAACTGAGTGATACTGTGTCAGGGTTAGGTAGAAGGTTTCAACCCCCGTCATCCAGCCTGAGAGGCCCCCTGCCTGGCTGGAGCCAGGGGCAGCAGGGAGGTGAGGTATTTTAATTCACCTTAGAAAGGAAATTGGAAAGGAAATTATTTGTACCAGAGTGAGGCAGACAGTGTAAGACAGTAGTGAGGCCAGAGAAGTGTCAGAAAACAAATAGATTTCAAGTTTCAAGGTAATACTTTATTTATTGGAGAAATTAAAGTGCTGTGACTGAACAGTGCAAAACTGACACAAATGAAATTCCAGAGATGTTATTGTAACTTGTCCAGTGAGTACAGAAAAAGCATGTGGGGCATAAAATACAAGGAATGCAGTAGACATGCAGCAGAATAGAACAAAGCCTTTATTTCAATTATACTGTATATCCCTATTTTTCAAATCAAAATGTTGCCTTGGGACAATCACTTTGTACAGCAAACAGCATCCTCCGTGCTTAGAACCTCTACTGAGATGACAGCTTTTATTACACGGGTGAAATGGAAATATGGCTATAAACAGTGATTTGACAGGTTGAAAGCACACAATTGTGAGTCAGTAACTGTAGTTGGTAATGTCATGATTAATGACTGAACGTGTGTAGATAAATTAGTTAAATTTTCCCCCGTGGTGCTGGTTGCAACAGCTGTTAAGTTCAGCCTTTGGGTCCCAGATGGTTTTCACATTAGAGTTAATGCCAAAACCCAGAATGCAGTTATGCTTAAATATTAGGAGGTTGGAAACTGAGAACGTCCTATGTTTTACTCAAGTGGAGAGGCTCTTGAAGCAAGCAAGGAGAGAAAGAAAGAGAGCCATAAATGTTCAGTCTTCATTTTCTGTCTCCACTGCAGATCTATATTAAATGCTGTACTTACTTGAAGGTCTGGCTCCTAGTTCTTGTTATTCTGAGTTATGGATGAAAATAGCATTTTCTACAAAGCATCTAAGTGATGCTGTACTTTAATTAAAGGAAGTGGGGGTATGTTTTTTTTCAAAGGCAAGACTCTTTTTTTTTTAACCATTTGTATGTATATTTATTGTAGAATGCATATGCAGTAGAGTATATGTATGTGTATGATGTTGCTGGCCCATGATCAGAAATCAAATCAACTCAGTTTTAAAAAGGAAAACATCCAAAGAACCCACATTTCACTCAGCTTCGTACATCTTTTCCATGCAGACTTCCTGATGGCAGATTTGACTGGATTTGGCAACAGTTACATAACGCTGTCATTCCACAAATACCTTGTAACTTAGCTGATGTTCTTTCTACATATTGGCCTTTGAATCAAATGTATATTATATTATACAGTCAGCTAGTGTGCCGTGGACAGCGGATACTGTGCTAATCAGTGCTCCTCTTTTTTTATGTTGTTTTTCCATGAATACAATAAATTAGTCATTATTTTTATTAGATTCATATTAAGTGCCTCACTATAGTTTCACGTGGAAATCTATGCATAAGATGCATAAGGCTATCAGCTTCACCTGTTGGCGCTGTTCTAGTAAAATTTGTAACACTTTAACAGTTTTCATTGGCTGTTCTTTTCTTTTGGCCTTCCCATCTCAATCAGTGGACTAATTTAGTGGCAAACTGTATGTCAGGCTTGTGTTGCATTTGTCTGCAAAAACAACATAAAGCTTTATTCCAATGTACATAATTTTGTATGTCTGTGTGTGCTTACTTGCGTAAACGTGTGTGTTTACTGAGCCTTTGAAACCAGGAGAAAGTGGTTTTGTTTTCCGAGGATGTGTGGTTGGTAACCCAGAGAAGAAAAACCAAGCAACAAACAACACACGCATTTCTAAACAGAGTTAATCGTTTCCCCTAGCTTCTTTTCTCCCCACTGTTTCTCCCTGTTCTCCACATGCTGTCGGTTTGCTGTGGCTTTTGTATTCTGCGATTGTGAGTGCGTGTAGTGATTTGTTGAAGGCCTTGTGGCTGGCGTTTTTTTGTATATACACATATACATGTATCCAAGTACCCACACAGATATATATCCATTAATTTACGCACATTTGCAGATGAAAACAAAGCACGACTAAATGTCTGTGCACTCACCATGTTGCCCAGCCTGTCCCTTCCCATATCCCACTTGTTTACAGTTTTACCAGTTACCGCAGAGTTGAAGCTGTCACTCAGAATCTGATTCTATTCTCCCATGTGGTGATTTCAACCGCCTGTTTAGAAAACAGCCGTCCTGTTTGACAGACCTGAACTTTCAGAGTTCCTTCAGAGGCTTTGATTCACATATTCTATTTTGATAGCTCTCTGTAGTGCTGTATTCTAATGGTGAAATCTTTTGTTGGTGAGGCTCCTTGTGTAATTTTAAGGGTGTGCCATTGTCTGTTGTGCCAGTTTCCCACCCTCTTGTCTGCTCGCTTCTCTGTGAGCTTTCACTTAAAGAAGAAATGTCAAGAAAGTAATCCACAGAAGCGGTGTCAGATAACACAGCTTCAGTGAAATCTCTGTAAGAGAATGATGCCTTTTTCAGCAAGGAGTGGCTTTTTCCAGTAGAAGGAAATGCCATTTAAAGATGAAAAGAAATTCCATTTACACAGTAAGGCACAATGTATAAACATCTTTTAACTGTGGCAATAACTAGTTTTAAATGAAGAGAACCAGAATAACAACATTAACAGTCACGCTGCATTAAAATGCATTGTCTCTTTACATGGAAGACGAACATATGTTTGGCCTGGTTTGCAAAACCTGGTATGTGCACGCTTCCCTGAAAATCCAGTATTTGTCCTTATTCAGACAAGCATATTTTTTCTTTTAATTTTTGTATATTTTGTGTTTCTATTAAAAGTGCCTAGCACTCACTGTTAAAGTAAATTAGATAATTTCCCAAATCATTTTAGTCAACTTAAACCACTTTGTCAGTCTCTGTTGCTATCAGTCTGGTGTTTGCGTGGCAAATGCATTTTGGTCTCATGGTTCTGTGTTCTGCAATGACTCGGCCCTACGCGGTGCTCGTTGCTAGGGTTACAGTTCTGGTTAGTCGAAGATGTCAAGGTTAACAACCAATCAGAGGGTGTGTCTTTACAGATAAAGGTTACAGAAAGCTGTGTGTCTGTGTTTGTGTCAACTCATGACACAGACACAAAAAACGAAGCAACGTATCTGCATATGATTTCTCTGAGTCTTTTATGACACAACAGATTCAGTACAGACATTCACCTACCAGCGCAACACTGAGGTTTCTGTGATTTATTTGCCAAATGGAAAATCTGTCTGTATTTTTGGCACCAACAACAGCGTTAGTATATCAGTTTCGGTTTGAACCGAGTGCTGTCAGTGCAGCTTTTAGATTATAATCTGAAAGCTGCAGCTGCACAAAGTGAAACATGCAGAAGGAGACAGGCATGCAATTTCAATAGAAAGAATAAATTTTTTATAAATTCTTAATTAACTAATTTTAACTTGTTTAGGCAATGCTTGGCACAATTAGTTCTTGAAAACAAGATTCCCCTTGTGACAGAACATCGATAAGTGCCAGTTAGAGACATTTGGGCTCGTTTAGGTTTCATAACACAATGACTTTTAAAGACAGTATTGCAGGCTGTGACTGGAGAGAAAACGGTGTTCTGCAGACTCTCTCCCTGCTGCCTGACGGTCCATGTGGCAAATGTCATATGAGTATTGGGCTCTTTCTGGAAATACCCTGTGACATTTGATTAAAGGTGTAAGGAATATGAACAAAAGTCACCTCTGAGTATCAAAAGACATTGACTTAAACATATGAAGGACTTCTTCTCATTAGAGATGCCAAATTTGTTCACAATATGTTTTTTTTTATAAAAGAGCACTTTTTTTTTTTATTAATCCTGCCTCTCCCATATCATATTCTATTATTGCTTTTCAGTCCCACAGCTTTTTAAACAAATCTTCATGTACTGACAATTCTTACTCCATTTTTCAAACCGTGAAAGTGTGCATGACATGGCCAACAAGTTATTCAGTTAGTTATCAAATAAGCCAAAGCTGGAGTCGTGTTGTAGAGCAGCTTTCTCTGCAGGGGCCTCTCACACATACAGTTCATGCACTTGCAAACACACGCGCACACATGCTTGTTGAAGGATGTCCTGCTGTTTGCAATCTGGATCTCCTTTAATGTAAGTGGGGTATCACGATAAACAAGCATCTCACAAGTGTCCTTCACATGCATACTTACAAACATGCATACACACTGGTTCTTCAGTCTGCTAAGTCTTTGTGAATCTAATACTATTACATTACATCAGATGTGGATCTAGAGTTTCTTATTTGCTCTCATCAAAGCGGTCTTTTTCTTGATCCAGTGAAATGGCATTAGATTTGGACTTCGCTGTAGTCGTAGGGTGCCAGACTGTTGATTCCTGTCCTTTGAGCTTAACTAGATTTGATGAGAGTGAATCTTTTTTTTTTCAAGCTATTTTTCAATGCTTGTGTCAGTTCAGTGCTTTAACCTGGAAGCATTTATGTGGCAGTGCTGCTGCTGCTGCTGCTGATGTTAATGTTTATGTCTCAGGGACTGGAAAACAGAGGAAAGCCTCAGTTATCCAAAACTCTGGACAGACTTGGGTATTTTGAAAAGACCAAGTTATATTCCTTGCCCCACCAGAGTTGGTTGAGGTTTTGTAACGTTAAAGTGCTGCAGTGTGTGTTGAGCTGGCCCCTCTTAGAGCTGGACGCTGTAGATCACAGCGTACAAAGTACTTGCAAAATGTGCTGCATTTATCTTGCCAGCCTGTAATATTAGTAAAATCTCATGTCTTTTTTCTGCTATTTTTATTCTGTCCACAAAATATAATTAACAGAAAGCAAATTCCTGTGATATGCAAGCAGCCTTTGCTGAATACAAGGATGTACAGTACTGTGCAAAAGCTGTGCCTCGTTTCTTTACATTTTGTTTCCAAGTTGCCAGACTTTCTTGGTGGTCTTGAGCAATAGTTCTTGAGGCTTTGTGAAGTTTCAAAAGCTTTCTTTTAGACATTGGCTGCTTTTTCACTCATTTTCAGTCCACTGCAAACCTGAACACTTTCAGGAGAATTTTTTTGTTGGTGTTAATGAATCATTCAGGCATCAAAAATGCACCTTATAACTCAAGGAGTGAACCAGTGTTCACATAACAGGCCACAAAGAAAGCAAAGAACCAATTTTACATTTTATTTTTAGGCAGTTTGTCAGAAATATGTAATTTGTTTCCATTTTTTAGTTAAATCTCTAAAACATGCCAAAGATAACACAGCTTGGCAGGCATAAAATAGTATTATTTTACACCCATAAGGTATTCCCAAAGAGTGATTAGTGGAAAAGTTGGCATATCTCTGCGTGATATGCAGTGTGACCTTAAAAAAAATGAAGAAGTGGCACGCCCAAAAACTATCTACAGCAGATGAACAGTATCTGAAAGGCATGGCCTTGCGAAATTTGTCACATAATACCCAGAGGCATGAGTCTGAGTTCTCATTTCCCTTTACTCCTGGAATAATGGAAGAAATGCAGTGTAAGCTTTAATCAGGCTCCAACACTTGCTAGGTTTGCCAGAATTACCTGAACCACTTCCTTATTTTTTTACACTTTCTCAGCTATAATTGAACTTTAGCAGGGGCCTGGCCTTCACAAGAGGCTTACATGAAAGAGGAAAATGAATCTTATCTAGTCAAACTCTCCCAGTAGGTCCTCCCACCAGCTGTTAATAATGCCAGAATAAATCAGCTGATGGTGGAAGCAAACTGGCACAGCTACACGCTACACGGACAACCTTGGCAAGTAATGCAGACATCATGCCACCACCATGAATTATATGTGGAAATAGGGTTAAAATTTTTTTTGTTTTTTAAATGTTTTCTGTTCATTTTTTAGTTTGAAAAACTTAGAAGTGCTTGTATGTGTGCTGTGTTATCTTTCATTAGTACATTGTGTTATTTTACTTTTTTTCTCTGTTCAATCACTTCTGGGAAAAGAGGTAGTGTGCTGGGTAGCGTATTAATGTCTATGTTCTCATTCAAGTTGAGCTTTGTTTTTATGTACAGGATGTGCTCAAGCTGGTAACGAGAAAAAGAGGAACACGGGGAGTGAGAGATGGAGGGATGGAGTGAGAGATGAGTCATTTTCTCTGTCAGACGCTGTTGTTTTCCACTAAACCCTGTTATTTTCACTCATAAATGGATGCCAGGTAGTGGGTGGAAAAAGTGTGTCTTTTTTTTCACATTTGGTGTAATTTTATGATGGGGCAGACTGTGGTTTTACTTGAAATATTTTTATGAACTTATCCCAATGTAACCTTCTTTTAGCTCTTTGCATGAACCAAAACATGTATCGTGAAAATGGGTTGTTATAGTGAAATGCTTGCAGTTATTGCAATACCTGACACCGTGAGCTTTAACAAAAAAACAACAACTAGTATTTGGTTAATATTTGGTTGCTTGAAAGATTCAGCAGATTTAGGGTTGATCTGTTGTTTCATCAAGTACACCGTTGTTTATCAGTGAAATATGTTCAATGTAAAAAGTGATGAATAACCTAATTATTAATCCAGGGCTGACCATAAATGGTGATGCTTCGTATGTCCCCAATTTTACTCAGATTGTTCAGGGTCGGCATTTGTTCGTCCACAAAGAAAAAGGCTGAAACCTGAGGTAGAGTGATCGTCTTGCCTCAAGTGACAGTTTTCCCATGTTGGGAAGGAGGAAGATATGGTGACCCCTATGTTGTTACACCCCCAAAAATGTGCGTATTGTGAGCAGGTGTTTGCGTGTTTACAGTGTGATCCTGGGGGACAAATTCACGTTGCACAACCTAGTGAACATCGAAGGACATGGCACACTTTAGTGCTTCCCATCTGGGCAAGTTAGAGGATTGTGGTGAAATAATGTTGCAGGAGTACTGGGAGCCGTGTATGGCTGCACAAGATGACTTTAAAGGTGATAAAATTCAAATTAAAATCAGTTATGGTTTTTGTTTTTAGATGGACAGTTCTTAATCACACCTTGTATCTTCTTAAGGAAAGCAAGTGAAGAGCCCTTTTTGGATAGATGCTGGATAAACTGATATTGAAGTTGACATTTAAATCTCTTAAACTGAGAAGAAAGGACTGGAGTGTTATTAGATCAGCAACAGATTTTATTGAACTAATTCAAATGACAGATGAAATAGAATTGAATTGGATAAAAGGGTTTTGAGTGGATACTTATGTCTGCATTTGGATTTGAAGGAACTATTTCAAGAAGCCATTTGCATCCCGTTAAGCCACCTCCTTTCATTATAGTGACTAATCTCTGCTTTGATCGCTCCACTGTCGGCACTTCTTTCCCTCCATGATTGAACCTTTCACAGCATAAAGTATTATAGAGAATGGCATTTACTCTTTAGTAGACCTGCCAGCTTTCTGACAGAAGTAAACCACTAGTAATTTGTCTATTTCAAGCAGCCTATATTTTGTTGAATAATTATACCCTTACCTGTTAACCTGCGATAAGGGGTTTAATGAAAAGCTGAATAAAAAGCACTGAGTTCTCATTAGCTTTTAGTAATATCCCCTTTTTCCCTGTAAGAAATAATTTCATAATTTTTTTGTTTATTTTAGTCAATAATGCTCACAATGTTGCTCCTTTAATTTCTTCTTTAATATGCTTTATTTCTTCTTCATAATAGCCATATTTCTATATAGCATGGTTTCATTTTTGTGCCAGTTATCCCTGGCCTTTCATTAACTGCCTGCTGTATATTCTGTCCTCTCAAACTGAGCTTGAATTGAGACATTTACAATGGGAAATATAAAAAAGGCTAAGACAGACATATGTATGGCACATTAAACACAGTCACTTTATTTTGTTAACATTTATTTACAAAAATAGAACAACAATAGGGCAGGGCAAGACATACACAGTAACTTTATTTCAGATAAGTAATACATGTGAATACAGGCAGAAAGGGAAATGTGTTTTAGGTTACTAAAACTGAATTTATTTAATAAATTATGAATGAAAAATCCAATATGCTTTTGGCATATATGTAGAATATCCATCTTTAACATTTTGTTGTTAAAAAAAATGAAATGTGCAACTTTTTCTGTCAACCTGCTTTGGACTAATGGACTCCCAGAGGCTGGTTGATCTTTAATTCCCTTAGGGACTCTGTGTGTGAGTGTGTGTGTGTGTGTGAGAGAGAGAGAGTAAATGATCAGGTATCCATGTGCTTATCTGTAATTCTTGAATTTGAGCTCTGTGTGTGTATGTGTGTGTGCGGGAGAGAGTGAGTAGGTGATCAGGTGTCATGTGCTTATCTGTAATACCTCGCTTGAATTAGAGGCATTAAAAATTTAAGTCTTTGTGTTTACACCTCAAAGTTGTTGTTTCACATGTGAAAGTGACACTTGACTCCGACTTCACCAAACACAAATAGTTGGAGGGCTGGGCGATATATCGATTTTTTAAAAATATCAATATATTTTCATACGCGATATAAAATGAAAAAAATATTGTTTATATCGATATATTGTAGGTTACGTTAAAATCATACATGTAGCTCCACCAGTTCACCTCTCTCTTCTCCCAGTTTGCCTCTGCACAGCTTCGCGCTGCCCCACCTCTCTCCGCTTCACCCGTTAATCATGCAGGAAGCAACCAAATGGCAGTGTTCCCAACTCAGTGACTTTTTTTGCTAGATTTAACGACTTTTCAGACCCCGCTGGCAACTTTTTTCCCCAAAAACGACTAGCGACAAATTTAATTTTAGAGTTTTGGAAACCTGAGATGCTCCGCTGTCACCGTGTTTTGTGTACATACAGCCTTCATACTGCGCCCGGACGTACGTTTTGGAATCGCCCGGACCCCCAAGAGTCCCTACCTGCAGGGAAGAGAGTGCCGCCATACGCAGCAGAAGTTGGTTTGTACCGTAAGTCACGTGACCTTAATAGCGGAAGTGGGTCTTTTTCATGTGCTTACAGATGCTGCATTGAGCGGCTGGGCCCGTTGCTGTGATACGTCAGGGCATATGTCTATGGATTTACTGAGATGGCTAAAATCCTGCAGATGGAATTGTGTTCAGTCAGTCTGTCATGTACAGGAGCCTGTACCTGGATGTACAGCTTTGTAAAGAATAAGTCAGCCTTTTGCTATTTTTGTTCTGGATCTTTTCTATTTACTTTTTAGTAGCTCACATCTGTGAGTCTTTTTATAGAGGAAAAAGGCATTAATTTATTTGAGGAACATTATTATTTAAATATGCCATTAGTTTATTTTTGAGTCATTTTTCATGTATATCTACAGCTGAATGTTAATAAAAATGTCTGTGTGACATTTGGGACATGTAGCTCTGAGTCTGAAGTGCCTTTTTGTTTATATCTTTTGGGAAGAAAATATATCGAGATATATATCATATATCACCATTCAGCTAAAAAATATTGAGATATTACTTTTGGTCCATATCGCCCAGCCCTACAAAGATGCTTTTTTTTTCTATTTCTATTTTTTTTTTAAAAACCTCCCTAGCATACACTTGCCAAAATCCTAAATTATATTCCTGTCAACCTTAGATAATTTCTGATATCTTTAAAGAAAAAAAAAACTTTTAATAGAAATATTTTGAACTGAATTTTCAGAGAGGAGAAGCTGCATTTTTAACCCAGTCATCTTGAAAAAGTCAGGCTCTTCTCCTTCAGTGAGAGGCACTTCCGTTTAACTGAGTGCCAGGCCCTCCTTCTGAGCGACTCTTCTTTTAACGGCTTGCCAAGCCATGTCAGGGAATGTGAAAGGGTCTGTTTTCAAGGATAGACTCAAGATCCTTCTCTTCAGTTTATAATATGCTAACCCCTTCCCTGACCCTGAACCTTGTCTTCTGTCACAGTCACCTGTTTTGTATGAGGCTCTTACATCTGATTGGGTTTTGTCTTTCAGGTGTCATCTGTTTATTTTTCTGTCCTGAGTACTTGTTCCTCTGTTGTAAAGCTTGCTGAGAGCGTGCTTTTAACTACACTTCAGATTCCAGAGAAGTTTAAATGAGAACTGAGTGAGAACTTCAGTGTGTGTGGTGGTGTTCATGGCAGTGGTGGGGGTATTGATTTACACCTGCATACTTGGCAGTCTAGACAAGCTGGGAGGTGTCCTCGGACAATACTGTGGTGGAAGATAAACTGATACGTGGCTTAATGCTGCTGTTATAACTATTACCTGCTCAACAGAGGTGCTGGCAGCAGTACCCCCACGTGCCCTGGGTGTCAACTCTGAGGATGACAAAAAGGCTTGTAGGAGGTGTAGCTTGTTTTGGTCTAGTATATTTATGTATAAGTGAATGGGTGCTTTGTGTTGTGTTTTTACAGCATATAGTAGCTGAGACACTGAATTGTAAATTATTAGCTGTCCAGATAATACTTTTTAACTTTTAGGACTACCTACCAAAAACAGTTGGGAGTCTGACTGTTTCTGTGTGCCTCTTTCTTCTCACTCCACAGCCTGTTTTTGTTAACGCAACGAGATAATACACAAAGGAATTCTCCTTTATGCATTTAGAGAGAATAAAAGGAGCGGCAAACTAGAGTTGCATACCGGGCTGGCTTATCTTGTACTTTTGGCTGGTAGAGGTTCCTACACATACAGTGTCCCCACACCCAACACAAACAGCCTGCTGAGCTTTCAGGAGTGAATAGAGTAGGATTAAAGTAAAAAAAAATTTTAAATAAAAAAAAAAATCCCTTTCCTGTTGTGAAGTTTTAATAAAAGATCTGAAATGGGCAAATTATAGTGTTTTTACATTACTGATTGCATTTTTCTTTTTGTTAGTATGTGGCAAACATGCCTTTAAAAACTATTTATGGAGGATAGCCTGATGAGAAAGGGCATCATGGAGCAGTGTCACATATAAAAGTAGGAGTTTTGGACAGGCATCCCCCCAGAGTCTCAGAGTCTCACCACTGGGTGTGGTAGGGAGTTGATGGAGACTATAGGCAGATAGCTCATTGGACAAGAGTGGTAGTGTTGATATTGTAAATGCAGTGATTTTAACAGCATGGGAAAATGGAAAGGGCAAAGAGGATAGAGCAGCAGAAGCAGCCCAGATCAGCAGGAATAGAGGCAGAACTTGATGGAATGCATATTCCTTCAGCTTCAGCACAGAGGCCTAGAGACCGATCAGCGACTGCAACATTGCAGTCAGTCTCTATTTACACGGAACACTGTTGTAATTAAGTAAACTGACTTTTGTTTCTAAAAGGAAATGAACATTAAGTAAATACCCTTATAAAGTCTCGCTCCATAGCTAATGCAAGCCTTTGTCTTAGCAGAAAAGGTGTGGTAAACAAACACCAGGCATTGGACTAATTTTTCAGCAACTGTTTAATATGACCGAAAAGGAAATTGTTCTGATGAGTTTGTTTTGGATCCTAAAAACAGTTCTGCCAGTTCAGTGAGAGAAGGTTCTTTTAGTGTTTGGCAACATTAAGCAGCTTGCACTTCAGTGAACTAATGTGTTAGTTCTGGCCTGCTGCCTTTTTCATTTTGACATTGAGATTTTGGCAGAAGGCAAAGGGACCTTACATTATTATTATTTTTTTGTTTTGTTTATTTATATTTTTCTTTCTTTGGCACTGCCTTTTGGACTTTGCAGCTTTGGTAGGCAATCAGGATTCAGTCTCTTAATGTGTAATGCTCAGTATTTTCACCCTCTAAAACCATTTTAAAGGCTGAAAATAAAGGTGGTAGTTGTTATTTATATGGTTATTTTTCAACAAAAAGACCTTCTGGTTGTAAGCTTGACTTTAGTAAAATAAAATCTCACGTGCTGTCTAACTCTCGCTGTCAAAAGAGACATTAACCTTTAACATGTCCTCCATAGATGGTTTTGAAAAGGCAACCCATCTGCTTCTTCTGATTTCATCACCTTGTTGGTGGTCATAATATCAGGCTCTGGAATAACATTTCACTTACTGAATATCTGTGTAAAAGTCTGAAGTGATACCACTTCCACAATACAATGCAACATTTCTCTGTATTCCCATGCAGTTATAGATCATGAATCGTGAGTTGTTGATACGTGCAGCTCTTGCCATTAAATTGTGCATCATTACATCTGATATGAATTTAGGCCACAGGTCTAATGTAATCTGTCCAAATAGTAACAATATGCAGGAAACACTTCTATTATGCTGCTGAAGTCTCTGAAGTGGGATGGTTGTAAGACCACAAAAACTATATTGTGCAGTTAATGAATAGAGAATTAATGAGGGAGGCTTGATGATTCAACTCCTATTCTTTTCTTAACTTGAGGCAGATGTTTCAGAGCACTTTGGTAGCATTTTTGCACTGCAACCATGTTAATCCAAAAACATAACTCTGTACTTTAGTTTGTCTTGATTTAAAAAGACTAACCTTTGGCCTCCTTAGGGGCTTAAATATCATCTAAAGTTTGCTGCCCTTTGGCATTTCATTATCATGTGACTCTCTTGCTTAGTTTATGAGGGCAATTTTATTGAAGTTGAGGAGTCACGAACCTGGCCATCCACCTTATTATTCAACACACATGTATCCAAAAGTGATTTTAGGATATTCTTCTGTGGTTGAATGCCAAGTTAAAGCTGCACTAACTAATGTTTTATACTAACAGTAAATCAGCATACTGTGTGTAATATCAAAACTGTTGTTTCTGCAGTGATCAACCATAAATGTCTCCCAGCTCATCCAGTTTCTTTTAATTCTACAGATCAATTTGATGTTTCACATCAGTTTTT
>JAMQGT020014737.1:0-19583 GCA_024447675.2 Pterophyllum scalare | reverse complement strand
CAGAGCCAGGTTGATGGTTTTGTCCAAAGACCTGTTGACTCTGTAGGCGAACTGCAGGGGGTCCAGAAGAGGTGTTTGTGCTGGCTGTATTGCAGTTCGGGACTGGTGGAGGTGTGAAGGCTGCTGAATTGACCATCAAAACAACAACAGAACACGTTCAGTCTGTTTGCAATTTGTAGGTCATCTGTGGAGTGGGGGGTTTTAGACTTGTAGTTGGTAATCTGCCTAAAACTTTTCCATACAGAGGCTGCACTGTTCTCTGAGATCTGCTGCTGCATATTCTCAGAGTGATGTGATCTAGCAGTGGCCACTTTCTTGCTCAACCTGTACTTGGCCTCTTTGTAGCAGTCTTTGTCCCCACTTTTGAAAGCCTCCCTCTTCTCTAACCACAGCTGCTTCAGTTTGGGAGTAAACCAGGGTCTGTCACTTTTATAACTCACCCTGGTGCGCAATGGCACAATGCTATCCTTGCAGAAGTGGATATACGAGGTCACAGTGTCCGTGTAATCATCCAAACTGTCACAGGCAGCCCTCCCTGAGTCCCAGTCTGTAGTTTCAAAACATGTGTGGAGCTCCTCCACAGCCTCACGGGTCCACTGCTTTGTTGTCCTCACCACAGGTTTTGACAGTTTCAGCCTCTGTCTTTACGCGGGGATCAGTTGATCATGTTGTGGTCAGAGGTCGAGTGCAGCGTGGGGCACTGCATGATAAGCCCCGCTTATCGTGCTGCAGCAGTGGTCTAATGTCTTCTCCTCTCTGATCAGGCATGTGATATACTGTTTATATTTGGGAAGTTCCTGATTCAGGCTGGCTTTATTGAAGTCCCCAAGTACGATGATAAGAGAGTCCGGGTATCTCCGCTGCATGCACAGAATCTGCTCTGCGAGTGCGCACTGGGCGTCGTGCACGTACTCGTCCAGCGGGACGTAAACAGCAGCCAGTATGAATGAGGGGAACCCCCGCGGAGAGTAGAACGGTTTACAGTGAATGAAAAGATATTCCAGCGAGGGACAGCAGTGCTTAGCAATCACTGTCACATCCGTACACCAGCCACTGTTGATGTAAAAGCAGACTCCTCCACCTGTAGCCTCTACCAGAAAGTGCAGCTTGCCAGTCTGCGCAGAGGAGATGAAATCCCTCCAACTGGAGCGCGCAGTCCGGTATCTCCTCACACAGCCACGACTCCGTGAAGCATAACACACAGGACATGGAAAAGTCTCTTTTCATGCTCTTCATCAGTGTCAATTCGTCCATTTTCTTCCTAAGTGAAGAGAGGAAAATCCCAGGTAAGGCTGTGCATAATCCACGTCTCCTCAGCCGCACAAGCACACCTGCGCGCTTCCCTCTCTTTCAGCATCTCACTTTCCATGTCAGAGTGTGTAATAAATCCACCGCAGATATGACAAAAACAGGAAATAAATCCATAGGTGCTGCGGTCCTAATGTTCAAAAGCTCTTCTCTGATGTAAGAATACCCAGAAGAGTGTCCAGACACAGAAATAACGCACAAAACAAAGCGCACCGAAGTACCAGGGCATCCATTTGCGGCGCAATCTTGGATTTAGTCTAAAAACCTTCCATAGAAATTCACTGATATTTCTGAAAAGTTCATACAACTTAAACTGCTTAACATCATTTACATTAATAAGTTATCTAAAGATTTGCAATTAATGAAGCTACACAGATTGAGCTGCACAAAACACCACTGTGCGTTGTAAAAGGAACAGCATAAAGGAAAACTGAACTCTACAAAGTAAAGATAGGAAGTAACTACAGAAGGCGAATACAGACAAGAAGAAAGACTGGACATGATGCCAGGTGACTACAAATAGAATGGAAACACAAAAGGAAACAAACTAGATTCCAGCCTAAACTCAAGAGTAGCAAATAACAGTCTGTGAAGGTTCTCAATCATCCAGGTTATAGTAGCCTCTGATTCTTGGAAAAAGGTATCTGGACCTCTTTAAGTTTCTTGTTTCACCTCTCATCCAAAAGACTTCTTCAGTTCTTACTTTGATATGAAGGTGAGAAGGCAAACCATAAGGAAACCATATAAAACACAAGATAAACAAAACTTATAAATACAAGTGAAAACAATGACCACTTAATTAATAGGAAACAGTCTGGATCTCAATCTGATGTGAAAATTTATGGTGGAAATGGAAAATAAATGGTCAATATAACAATTCAATTATTAAAAAAACACAGGAGGTGAAACAATATACTAATTTTTGATGATTCTATATTTTTTTCTTTACCATTTTTCCTCAACTTGATCTAGAAAAACAAAAAAAATCTTTTAACTTAATTATTCTCAGGTATGGTTCACAAAACCAGAATCCCAGCCTATCCCAGCTATAAATGTGTTCTATCTGTTATTAGTTTATTTGCTTTTAAACAAAGCTGAATGGACAATAATGCAAATGGTTCAACATAAAGGCCACCCTCTCTGCTGTTACAGCTAAACTGACTGGCACAGGATTTTTCTTTTGTCACAAATAGAACCGAGAACTCACATAGTCACACAGCAGACCTTCATCTACAATCCCTCACTCACCCATGGATTATTCAGTGTTAGCACTTGAATAATGAAGGCAACAGAGACTAAGCACAGACCAGGAAATACAGCTGTGATTGTATTATATGCATGTTGGAGTAGGTGTGCTATGATTTGTGTTTACTGTCATGGGCCTATCGCACTCTTGTTTGATTGTGAAAAAAATTCTCACTTTCTAGATACCCAAACCTGGAACCAGTGGAGGGGTGCCACCTGGAGGTCGAGACAGTAGTGGAATTTATCGAAGCGGTAGCATCAGCAGTGGAAGTGGAGTGTCTGGCAAGATGCTGTCCCTGTCATCCATGAGTGAAAGCGTGCACAGTGGCCTGAGTGCTTTGTTGTCAGAGCAAGCGCTGGAACAGGAGGAAAGGCAGCAGCGCAGTCGGCATTTAGCAGAATATCAGCGCCTGAGAGAGGTTCGTGCAGCTGCTCAGCTCAAAAATCTTGAGGACTTCCTTAGGATGAACCACGTTTCACTTAGGGATAGTATGTCTTACACCACAGGCATGATTTACAGGTAAGCTGCTATCAACCTAGAACCACTCAGTTACAGATAATTAATCCTTTACTGCCTAGTGTATCATATTTGATACAAATTTTTTGTGAGTTCTTGAGACTTCTAAATCAGCAGTTCATTTGACATATGCTGTCACAGCCTAGCTCAAGGGAAGGACGAAACTGTAGGAGGCCATATATGATAGTCACAAAAAATATTTATTCAACTTAAAAGAACTAACATAACCAAAAATATGTCAGTCAGTAGTGTGTGCAATGCACGATGCAATATAATCAAAAGAACTAAAACCCCAAGGAGAGACGCTCCAGACTGATGCTTAAATACAGAGGGCAATCAGCCAGCACAGCTCCAATGAGGAGCGGCCCAGAACTCACAGGGTACATTTCTTATCTTTTTTCCTTAATTTATCAGAAGGTTCAATAAATTCCATTTTGAAAAATTGAATTATCTACATAGCCACAGAATATTTATAAAGCTACATACCAAGCTCTCCTTACATGTTTCCCACATGATACACCCAAGACTCAGCAACCTCGTTACCTTCGGAAAGTTCAATTTAAGGAGTGAGTGGGACCCAGAAGACAGGCAACACAACTTTGCTCCACTGAATCGTCGGGGACGATTTCCTGCATGAGGGGTCCATCTCCTCAGGAGTAGCCTATGGTAAGAAAATGCTGGATGATCTTGTCCTACTTTGAAAGATCTCGCAGCGGGATCAAACAATTCCTTCAAGGAAGAATCAGCTTGCTGTTCCTTCACCAATCAACTTGGGACACAGACAAGAGATCAACAGGTGAGGACAAAGGACACAGAATGCCTCCCTTCCCTGAACCAACCTCTGGCCCCCCCATCCACAGTAGATAGTACCTTCATGGCACACATCACTGCACATGCAGAAGACACACTGCTCTGGAGGATCAAATTCATGTGGCTCTACAGGAGGATTGCTTTGATGTTCCATCTACTATAACAGGCCAAATACACCCCATGCTAAATCATTACCAAGAATGACATCTACACCCTTCACAGGCAGCTCTGGACACACCCCTCCTTCTACATTTCCCTGCACCAAATTGCAAAACAAATGAACTTTATGAACAGGCAAAAAATGGTATTTAAATTTATTTCTCTAATAGGAATACAGCTCCCAGTATTTGACTGTGGTGAACAAGGCAACACTGACTCCCTAACAAAAGTATTTAGAGCTCCTGAATCTT
The DNA here is from genome assembly GCA_024447675.2 of Pterophyllum scalare. Taxonomy (NCBI): domain Eukaryota; kingdom Metazoa; phylum Chordata; class Actinopteri; order Cichliformes; family Cichlidae; genus Pterophyllum; species Pterophyllum scalare. Next base: position 15,293 of record JAMQGT020014737.1, on the reverse strand, counting down.
AAATGAAAACTATCCTCCCTGCCAACCAGAGACAGAAACCATCAGACAGAAATGGGGCATGACCTGAAACTATTTCATCTGCAGCCAGTGTTTCAGTCTGCATCTGAAAAGGAGACACAGCCTTTGATACACCTGCCTTAGAAGTGCTAACTGAAACAGCTAATCCAGCAGATTCAGGGGGTAAAGCACTCTTTTATGCTTCAAAGAGGGGCAATCATTTTTTCAATGACCTCTCTGCTGACAATAATTACAAGTCTTACTGGGATCATCCTTCCAAAACGTGCGACATTCTAGTGAACAAAACTCCAAATCGGTCCTCTTCCTGTCAGCAGCATCTTTGGAAGCAAATTCTTGACACTTATCTCCAAAAATACGCTCATGGGTTAACAAACTCAGCCAGTACTGCCGCGTCACTTGGTATCTAACCTTTCATTGATGTAGGTAGCAATATAGCCAGGTACAAATGAAACCACATGTAATGCAGCACACCAATGACCAAAATGTCTAACCAACTCCATCAAAATCCACGTGTCTGTTTATCGGGGTTTTTTTTCCAATTTTCCGAAATGCTGCTTGTATGTCTCAGGAACCAGTTCATATGCCTTCAACACTGCACCCTTTAATTGCTTTATAGACTTTATGCTGCTCTGATGTTAAAGCTGCAAAAGCCTCCTGTGCTTTACCAGTAAAAACACACTTTTTATCCATTTAGTCCGTTTTTCATCAGACCAATTCCTCAAATCTGTAAGACACTCCAACATACACAAACACACATCCACATCCCTCTCATTAAACTTTGGGAGAGCAAGTTTGTCCCAAAACTGCTTTTTACAGATTTCCTCAAGTGAGATGTGGAAATCTACCTCAAAATGATCTGCAATTTTCAACAAATGATTCTTTGTACATTGATGAAGGATTTCTTCAGAGGGAGCATGAATAAATTCCTCTACCAGAGAAACCATACCAAACTTTCAAAATCACCATAAATCAAAATCAGCCTAGCGAACCTAAAACACATTGGAGTTTTCCAAACCTAGTCTATCTAACTACACACACTAATCCCTAGTCTTCAGAAGGGTTACCGGCAAAGGGCATTTACTCACTAAAGTGCAGGAAGTCTGAATAGCCCCTGCTATGCAGTTAGCACCAGAATAAACTGGATATGATCCGAAGCATAAAGCTCTACTTGCTTTCACCACCACAATAAATGTTAACACAACAAAGGCCCCTAATAGACACTCCTCAAATCCACCAGTAAGACAAATTGTCTGCTTAGGTAAATACCAAAACAAAAAAACTCACCAGATTCAACGTTTTCACCTAAATTGACGAGCCCCAACCTTTGTCACAGCCAGGCTCAAGGGAAGGAGAAAAATGGAGGATGATCATAGTAACAAAAAAATGTTTATTCAGATTAAAAGAACTAGCACAGCCAAAAATATGTAAGTCAGTAGTGTGTGCAAGGTGTGATACAAATTAATCAAAGAACCAAAACCCCAAGGAGAGCTGATGTTGGCAGCCAATCAGCCACCACAGCTCCAACCCATTCTCCTCACGACCTCCAGAATGAGGAGCAGCCCAGAACTCACAGGGTACATTTCTTTTGTTTTTTCCTTAATTTATCAGAAGGTTCAGTAAATTCCATTTTGAAAAATTGAATTATCTGGCAATTATTTCATGAATCAGGCTTTATGGTATTAAAAAGAAATATGAGGACAGTAGTCTCTTATGTTAGCTCTGTAAGGGTAGACAGTAAATTTAATTACATGTGCCCATGCTGCAGTCTTCTTTGGTCTGTTCATGCTGTTGGTAGACCGATAGACCTAATCACACTGGGAAAAAGCAAGAAAATAGGGGTGGTGGATGTTGTTTATATAAAAAGATAAATATGGAGCTCTTTGTATGTTTCTAAACAGCAAAATGTATTTAGATTTAAATATGGTTAAGAGACCATGTCAACCATTTGTTGTCTAGAAACAGGTATAGTACTCATTAGCCAGACCCCACCTCCCACCCCCATTAATTGTATAATGAAAAATTGGTTCAATGCAATTACGTTGAGGGGTGAGAGGAGTGTTCATACAGCAATCATTAGTTATTATTAATCTCTGTTAGTTATTATTAATCTCTGTCTGTCTTCCAGCAGATGACTGCCCCTCCCTGAGCCTGGTTCTGCTGGAGGTTTCTTCCTGTTAAAAGGGAGGTTTTCCTTCCCACTGTCACCAAGTGCTTGCTCATAGGGGGTCCATTTAACTGCTGGGTTTGCTTTGTAATTATTGCTGGGTCTTTACCTTGTAATACCAACCATCTTGAGGCGACTGTTTGTTGTGATTTGGCGCTATGTAAATAAAAATGAATTAAATTGAATATGATACTATGAGTTATTTAGGATAAAATGGGGCCTGATTATTCAAGACCTTGTATGTGAGGAGAAGGATTTTAAATTCTAATGAAGAGAAGCCAATATGGGAGAAATCTGCTCTCTCTTTCTAGTCCCTGTCAGTACTCTAGCTGCAGTATTTTGGATCAGCTGAAGGCTTTCTGCTTTTCGCAGTGGCAATTGAACCTCTTGCTGTTTGTATTAGACAGCATGCAATATTTAAGCCAATCCATCTGGTTGATGTGGATCATTTTCTTTCGCTTTACACAGATGATGTGGCCATTTTTCTTCTCAACCTGAGCAACCTGAACTCCCTATTTTGTTAGATATGATTAAATCTTTTGGCGAAATCTCGGGCTACACAATAAATTGGCAAAAAAGTGAGTTGATGCTTTTAGTTGTAGCTCCAGTAGTTTAAGCTGGCAGCGCCACAGCTGTGTGCGTGCATGCTCACTGCACTGGTCCATAAAGTAATCACAGTGGTCTGCGGAGAAGGTGGTAGAATCCCATGTGGAATTTGTTTGAGTCAGATAGCAGGGATGGATGCTGAAAACATGTGCGGAGCACTTCTCAGTCAGGAAAAAAAACACCAACATCAAAGTCCACCTGAGAAGCACACACAAGGCAGCACCCAAAGAGGAAAAAGTCCCAGCTGGCACCGCATATAAACACCGGCACACAACCTCAAGGTAATTAATGCACATAATCCAGCTACACAAGAATAAATGCAGACATAAATGCGGGGTTGTGTACAGAGGCTGCACAGACCCTGATAAAGTATAATTAGTCAGCATGTAACCAAGCTAGCTCTCTGAGTAGCTCCAAAACAGAAGTAGCTTCAACATCAGGATGCAGTTGGATTTGAGCTGTGATTTCTTCAGACAGTTTGTTTTGGTCAAACACCACATGTAGCTGTTGTTAATATCCTGCACTGACCCTGAACTTTATTGTAGATTATATTGAGTTTTGGAGTTTGTTTTTCTTTGTTTCTTGATGATGATGTTCATGTGTGTTATTAATGTTACACACATTTAGAACATAGTGCTGCTGTCTTGTGAACAGTTGGATGTTGAATAGATTTCTCTAAACAGTATCTTTGTCAAGTTTTTATTACACAGTAGTCACTCTTGAATCTTGCACCTGACAAAGTCTAAAAATGAAAACTAATACTAAAACTAATGAAACCTAAAGTAAAACTAATCATTAAGCCAAAAATAAAAAACCACTCTGAAAACGAACTATATATATATATATATATATATATATATATATATATATATATATATATATATATATATATATATACACAATATTTAGGGGGGTTGATAAATTTGGCCAGATTTCTAGAAATGAGAGCTGCTCCATCCAAAGTGGGATGGATGCCAATTATCAATGAAGCCCACGTTGTTTTTTGGACACCACTCCGACAGCCAGCGATTCAAGGAGAACATGCGGCTAAACATGTCGCTCCGGGTCTGATTGGGGGAGGGGCCCAGAGAAAACTACAGAGTCCGACATTGTTAAATGTGGGACTCTGTAAATTTATACAGCTATGTGAAATTCTGCAGCCAGACTGTTTTAGTATGCAAGCTCACATTACTTCTATTTTACATTCTTTACATTGGCCCCAGTTGATTTTAGGATCTGTTTTAAAATTATTGTGCTCATGTACGAAATGGCCAGGCGCCACACTATTTATCCCAACATTTTACTTAATGCAGCTCACAGTCTTCAATCACAGGCTCAGAATTTGTTAATTTGTTCTTGCACAAGATTAAAATTTGGATGAACAGAGCCTTTCAGACTGTGGCACCAAGAATCCCACTATAACTATGTTTAGCTGACTCTGGGGACTCTTAAAATGCAGTTAATTTTTTTTTTATTTAACCAGTCTTTTTGATGAGACTGAAACTTTTTGATAAAGCTTTTAGTTAGGGTTGTAGCAGGTAACCTTGAACCCTCCCTTACTTACGCTGCTATAGGCCTCGGCTGCTGTTGGCTTTCTATAATGCACTGAGTGTTTCTTCTTCACTCACCTCTTTTCACGTTCTATATGTTTATACACCACTTTGCATTTAATCATTAGTTATTATTAATCTCTGCCTCCACAGTAAGTGGTCAAAAGTATGCCAATTATTTAAAAACAAAAAAATAAATAAAACAAGACAAGCTTGGAGTCCAGCAAATCCTCATGTACACATTTCACTCTTAACTTCCCTATGGCCATTGCAATAAACAGTTCTTTTTTTCCTTCACCACATTCATGAAGCCCATTGTTGCTTTCCCCCACGGCCATCAGTGTGTCAGCTCTGCCGGTTCTCTTCTGTTTTGGTTTGACTCCATTCCCTCAATCCATTCTTTTCCTGTTTTTCTCCAGTTCTTGTTTGCCATCTCTGCAGCTCTGTCTTGCTGCTTCCTCTTCTCTATTTGCTCCTCCAGTAAAAACCCCACAACAATAAAAGCATGCAATAAATACATTTGAAAACATGCAAATATAAAATCAAATAAAACAACATTAAAATTACTTCTGCCACATCACATAGGACACAGGCAGTGACAGAAAGTTGCCTACTGTCATGATCCACCCTGCATGAGAGGGTGAGAGGGGAAGCCGTGGCTCACCCCGGAATATGAGTCTCTGTTCCGGGGTACCCGCCTTAGCTTTGGGAGGTCCCGGAAGGAACAGAGGACCTCGTCAGAACTGCTCACCACTCTCTCCACCCCAGCAGCCTCAGCGATCAGAGTAGGTGGGTGTCTCCTCTCACCGTCATCCAAGAGTGATCCTTCTTCATCCTCACTGCAGCATTTGAACTTTCCATGCACTTCGCCATTGCCACAGCATGCTTCACGACGGAGGAGACATGGCTCTCAGCAGCAGAATCAACAACATCCATCTGCAGACACACGGTGGCTTGCGCAGCTCCAGTTTGCCAACACGGCGCACCCAGTGCAGCCTCCTCCTTCACCTTTTTCTCTGCCTGTGGAGATGGACACCCAGTCTTCTGCATGTGTACACTCAGTGAGTGAGACAGACGTGGTTTCTGGCACTTTTCCAGTTCAGGACAAGCTGGAGGGAAGACCTTCTGTTGCAAACTCACTAACTGAAATTTGTTGTGACCTCATTCAAACTATGAACAATGATCCTTCAAATTGTGTTTCTGAGCCCATGAATAATAACTCTCTGTGCTGTGTTTCTGAGACCATTTTGTAGTCTCCGGATATGCCTGACACTGACCCTTCAATTCTAAACCCATCAGCAGAGTTTAGAAAGGACATGATACACACCATAGACACTCTCTGTAATGAATGGTTAACTGCTCCTTGGGAAGAGTATAAGGAAGCCGTTGCATCCAGGTTACAAAGACTGATTTCTAGCCTCCCGTGTCTGTTGGACTCGTTACATGGACTAGTAAAAGATTTCTTATTAGACACCTTGCACCTCCAACCCCCCATATAGCCAGCTTCCCCAGTGACTGTTTTGGCTCCCCTGGGTTTGTTAGAAGCTGGGCACCTTGCACCCATTTTTTACTCCAGGGTGGAGGTAGCCAGGCTCCAACCTTCAGCATCTGAACCTGCTTCTGCAGCCCCTCACCACTCTTCACAGCCTGCTGCAGCCCCTCTCCCTCGTCACTCGCCGGAGCCTGCTGCTGCATCTTCGCCACAGTTTTCAGCATCCGCTGCAGCAGTATCTCAGCAGCCGCTACCACCATCATCCTCACAACCACCAGACACACCCAAGCCATCCCCAGAGCAGCCCCAGCTGTTCATGGAGCCGGCTGCGCATCCTGCCCAGCAGCCCCGGTCGTCTGAGGTGACGGCTGTGTGCCCTGCTCGGCAGCCCCAGCCTGCGCAACCAGAGCCCGAGTGTCCTCCTCAGCCCAAGCGCCCTGAGCCAGAGGGTCCCGCACCAGAACCCGAGTGTCCCTAGCCAGAGCCCGTGTGTCCCGCTCAGCCCGAATGCCCCAAGCCAGAGCCTGAGGATCCCACGCCAGAACCCGAGCCAGAGGGTCCTGCACCAGAGCCCGTGCGTTCCACTCAGCCCGAGCGTCCTGACTCTTCCAAGTGTCCCGCTCAGCCCAAGTGTTCCGAGTCTTCCACCAGCCCAGGCTCTGGAGAATCTCTGTCTCCGCCGCCTGTCACGTGGCCGCCCACCCGAGGTTATCTATCTCCACTGCCTGCCACGTGGCCGCCCACCCGAGGTTATCCGTCTCCGCCGCCTGCCACGTGGCCACCCACTAGACCACCTCTGCATCTGCAGGTGTTCCCCTGATCATTGCCTTGGGCTCCTCCATCTGTGTCAATGGCCATCCAGTCAGCCGCCTGCAGTGCCTTGCTCCCATCTTTAGTCTTTGACTGTGCTGCTTCTTGCGTTTTTGCTTTTTGTTTCGTTTGGCTTTTAGGTCTTATTGTTCCTCCATGTTTGAATGCGCAGTGATAGGAAATAAAAACTTCCCTCAAATGTGTTAAACCTAAAGTAACGGGGTGTTCTGAAAATGTAAGAAGTAGAAAAAAAAGATACTTGTGTAAAAATGTAGGGAGTAAAAGTAAAAAGTTGCTAGAAAAATAAATACTCAAGTAAAGCACAGATACCTGAAAAATCTACTTAAGTCCAGTAACAAAGTATTTGTACTTAATTACTTTCCACCTCTGATTATTATAGGGTCTTTACCTTACAATATAAAGCACCTTGAGGTGACTGTTGTTGTGATTTGGTGCTTTATAATTGAATAGATTTGATACATTTTTCTTAATTTCTTGTTTCTAATGCCTTACCTTGTTGGGTTCTATCACTGCAAACAAGCAGCAGGACTCCAGTTTTCTTTAATGTATTAATTTATTTATTTATTTATAACTGCACCAATTTCACATTTTCCTAGTACACATGACCATGAATCTTATCAACACATGAATAGAGGAGCACAGGGCCTGTGAGCTCTGTTTGTGTGCATGTGAAAAACAGCCCTTTTACTTGTTTTATGCAAGTTGGACTGCAGCAGGAAGGCATGATAAATGGCATACACAAATAAAAACTCTGCACTTCCTGGTAACATACATGAAACTGCACATTTTGCTTTAAAGGGAAGTTTGTTTGTTTTTTTGTCCCTGTTGTTTCCGTTTTCTACTTATGATATTTTAAGGTATTTATCTTGTAACGTTTCCTGAGATGACACTTGCTCTTATTTGGCATTATATTAAAATAATTTAATCAATAAAGTGAATTTTACTATGTATTTTAATGTATTCTTACTCCTGTGAATTATTTATTACTTTGTTAACAGAAATCTGGGGAGATCTGGACTGAGGGTTTCTTGTCTTGGTTTGGGTAAGTGTGGTCTACATACATCTACAAATCTAAGGTGTATTTTGTATTCAGTAATTCTGAACTATCATGAGGTGGTGATCTGCCCCTTCTTTAAATGCAAAAAGAACAAATTACTGTTTTGTGAGTGGGCTGACTGCCCACTGTTATGCTCATGTCCATGAATATTATGAACAGAGCTGATGACAAAGGGCAGTCCTGGTGGACATTAGCATACATTGTCCCTGAAAACAATGATTGATTGATTGAAACAAATTGATTGACAAAGTCATAAAAAAAATTGGAATGATTAAAAAAAACAAAACAACTATGAGATATGACAAAAAAATATACCTCTGGGGCCTGTACAGACCCCAAGACATTGAATCATCATCAACTTGAAAAAGATAAGAAGAATTTGTTTTTATAAAGGCTCAAATCTTATTTAAAAAACATAACATGAACAATACTGTGAGGTCACAACAGTTGCCTCAAGAAGAAAAAGAATAAATACTTCATTTATCCTAAAAGATGGGAACTTATTGTGACACAGCAATCAAAATTGTGATTCAACAAGTTGAAATATAAATAAACTTAGCACAAAAAATAAGGAAATTTGTGTTTGGTTGATTATTTCTTTGTTGTAACAATGCTTCCTGGCAATAAATCTTACATCATTGGAAAACCTTTTTATTTCCCCTTCAATGGCGCGACATTTGTAAGGAATTAGTTATCCATACCCATTCACCACAGGCACTGATAACCTCTGCATAAACGGGTGGAGGAATCCAAATAGTTTATTATGCTGATTCAAATTGGATTCAAACAGCAACAACAATGATGAATTCCCTTTGCGATTATAAATATGTAATTGTATTGATGAGGATCCAAATGCAGACTGCAGCAGATAGAATTCAACAAAGGACAAGATTTTTATTCAAGCTGTTGGCAGTTGAAATTTTAAGAAAATAATAAGACTGCAAAACAGTGGAGCGAGGCAAACATATGCTCTGATGAAGACTGAGGGGAAGATGGATAGATAGATAGATAGATAGATAGATAGATAGATAGATAGATAGATAGATAGATAGATAGATAGATAGATAGATAGATAGATAGATAGATAGATAGATAGATAGATAGATATCAAAAGATGTAAAAATGAAAGAAAATTGTCATTATCAAAAAATTAAAGGAACAATATCAAAAACACATCAGATCTGAATGGGGAAACAATCATGCTGGATAGCTATACTGACATGGACTGGGTAATGTGTTAGTGTTAAGCCCCTGAAGGTCTGGACACAAGTATAGACAGAGGTAAGATTAACAGAGTTTATTTATAGTTTTGAAATGTTTTGAATGCGGCTCTTATGCTGGCAAGCAACACTTCTCTCCAAGGCTCGTTAATCTCCACTCTCCCGAAACTCTCTCAGCTTTAGCTCTCCTCTCCTGCTGCTGGTGTCCTGAACAGAAGAGAGGTGATGAGTATACCATCCAATATAGCTTTTACTAGGTCGGACTGGAAACCGCTAGTAGAGCAACATCCCAGCATCCACTTGATGGAGATGTCTGCCTTTTAAGGTTAGGGCCCACTCTGCTAAACAGCAAACAGGTGAGCGTATTAATGAGGCGCAGGTGTGTAAGTAGAAGACAGAGAGAGCAAGGAGGGAGGGAGAAAGAGTAGGCCAGCCAGGAGGACTGGGGAATCATGACAGTTAGGAAGGAAAGAATGCCATATCATTTAATGGAAATGAAAATGACCAACCTACAGAGAGCTGAATTCAAAGACGCCCCCAAACATCAAAGTGAAAAAATTATGGCTAGTCAATTTTGCCAAAATTTCATTGCAGCAACTCAAAGTGGTTCTCAGTAGTTGTAAAGGATTTCATTCCAATACCTAATGGCGGTCAGGGTGCTGTTGACCAGCCTGTGCTGCTCTCCATGCATATGCCGCCGCAGACCATTACTAACCCAAACTAGTCATGCTCAGTGATGTTGCAGGCAGCATAAAATTCTCCATGGCTACTCCTTTCACATCTGTCATATATGCTGTGGGTGAACCTGCTCTCATCTGTGAAAAGCAGAGGGCAACAGTGATGGACCTGCCAATTGTGCTATTTTATGGCAAATGCCAGTCGGACTCTACGGTGCTGGGCAGTAAGCACAGGGCTCACCAATGACCTAACCCACCCTCATGAAGCCTGCTTTTCATTGTTTGCTCAGAAACATTCACAACACTTGCTGCTGGAGGTCAAGACTCTGGCAGTGCTCATCATGTTCCTCCTTGCACAATGGAGCAGACACCAGTCCTGCTGTAAGAATAAGGACTTTTTACGGCCCTATCCAGCTCTCCTAGAGTGACTGCCTGTCTCCTGGAACTCCTGGAAGACATAGCAAACCTTCTGGTAATTGCACATATTGATGTGCCATCCTGATGTAGCTGGACTATTTGTATGACCACTTTAAGCCCCAGGTATCACCTCATGTTACCAGTAGTGACACTGACCCTAGCTAAATGCACAACTAAGAAGAAAACAGCCAGAAAAGATGAGGACGGAAAAAATGTTAGTGGTCTCCACCTGTAAACCATTTCTGTTTTGGGGTACACACACACACACAGACACACACACACACAGACACACACACACACACACACACACACACACACACACACACACACACACACACACACAGTGATGCTTAATTGGAGAATAGAATCAAGTCAATTAAATTTGGGTTAAGTACAGTTAAGTAGCAGAGGAGTTTGTTGATCAGTTTCAGCTGCTTTGGTGTCCCACCCTGGGACAAGATCCCACAGGACTACATCTGTGGTTTCATTAGGAGCATGCCCTGAGATTCCAAGGTACTTATAGTTATGCGCAATGTTTGCAGTATTGCTGATAACTTGGTTCTGACTACCTTCCCTCTCTTTGTTACCATGCAACCACACTTCTGCAGCCCAAATGTCAGTCTGATGTCATTGCTGTAGATCTTGGTTGTGTGGATCAGTGATTTGATGTCTCATTCACTCCTGGCATACAGCTTTGTTTCGTCCACGCAGAGGAAGTGACTGATGTTTGCTCCATTACATAGTTGGTATTGGTAGCGAGTCTTATTAATGATGTGGCTGAGGGGGTTCAGGCCTATGCAGAACAGCAGTGGGGACAGAGCATCTCCTTGATAAATCCCGCCCTCGATGGTGCATTTGGCTTGAAGTTGGCCTCTAGTGTTGTTTTCCACATTCCCACTGAATTCCTGATGAAGGCTCTTAGGGTCCTATTGATCTTGTACTGTTTCATGCATTCCAGGATCCACGTGAGAGGCATTGAGTCAAAGGCTTTCTTGTTGTCAATCCAGGCAATGCACAGGTGGATCAGTCTGGTCTATCTACCAGTAGCAGGTGTTTTGTCTGCTGTTGTCATTATAAATGACAACAGAATGACCATGTGCGTGTTCATCTTAGCCACTATGATCCCAACAGGAGCGTCCATGTTGGACCGGTAGTTTGATGGGATTGGTCCCTTCTGGAAGTTCTTGGGGACCAGGATTGTCTGGCCTTCATGCACCTTGGATGATTTAGTGGAAAACATCTGGTTTATTCTCCTGGTTTCTGTCTCTCTGGTGTACCTCTTCAAGCAGTTAGCCAAGGCTGTAAGTCTTTGCCTGACAGTTTCTAAGGCCTCAGGCGTGGACAGCTTGCTGTACTTCCTAGGTACCCCTCTCTTCATGTCTTTAAGGCATTCCTGCAGTTTAACTAATTGATGTGTGTCATCTGGCTTCATGGATAGATAAAGCTGTAAGCAGTATATATTCATAGTCAGGTTTCCCAGCTGTTTTTGAGTTTAGTTTTCCTTGTGTTTTCCCCTTAGTGTTCCTCCCCGTTGTGTGGAGTCTTTTATATCTGTCTACCCTTATATTGTCAAGTCTACATTCCTGTCTCCATACTTAGCTGTTTCCTGTTTTAATTTGTCAGTCTTGTCTTAGTCTTCCTCACATTTCATAGTTGGATGAGGCAGTGTTTGTTCCTGTGTTTCCAGGGTTCCATAGAAACTAAGGAAAACCTTTTCCCCTGATTTTGTAACTTCGGTTATGTTAACAGCTCATTTTCTGTTTATCACTGTCTGCCTGCTTCTGAGTGCTGCATTTGAATCCTCACCTCCACACATGTCATGCGGTCCACTTTCACAGACTGTGACACAGTGTTTGAGATTGTTTTAGGGCTGGATACAATAAAACCATGTTTAAAAGTAGAGAATTACTGGTCATCCAGTCCTTTTTGTCTTTAAGACATGCTATAGTTTAACTGATTGATTGACACACACACACTGTGTAATGTCTTTATTCTTATGCAGGGACATGGGTTACCTTTGGAGGCCAGATCACAGATGAGGTAAGAATAAGTAACTACCTTTCTTTCAGCCTCATGTTTAACATTGTGTTTCAATGATACAGTTGCTTGCAAAATTTGGGAAACCGCACAAAAATTACAGAGTAGAGATTGTAGAGATCTTTGTAGAGAGTGTAGAGATGATAGAAACGAGCTATCACTAAATTTAAACAAAATTAAATTCATGTTGTTTGGACATTTTAGAAAAGATGCGCGAGTAAAATTGTCGGTAAACAATGTTGAAATAGAACATGTCACTGATACAAAACTTCTGGGTGTGACAATAAGATAACACAATCTGCTGGAATCATATATTTACAAACTAAACTGTAAAGGAGCATCTCTGTACCGAGTAAAAAAAGCATCTTTTGCGTTACAAATCAGTCCGCCTACTTTACCGCTCACTTATGTTGCCTTACCTAGAGTAATGTGTGGAAGTCTGTGGCAACACATACAAAACTTCACTCCAACCATTATGTAAACTTCAAAAAAGAGCAATTAGGATCATTAATCAAGCAGGATTTAGAGAACACACTAACATATAGTTTTTGAAGTCAAAAACTCTGAAGTTCATGGACCCCATAAAATATAAAACTGTACAAATTATGTACAAAGCCAGATATAATATGTTGCCAGGAAATTTACAGAGGATTTTTGTTGACAGAGAGGGGCATTATAACCTGAAGGGAAGGTTAAACTTGAGAACTCTTAAGGCACAAACAACAATTAAAACCTTTTGTGTTTCCATTTTTGGAGTCAGATTGTGGAACAGTTTTCCATTGGGCCTACACCAATGTTCAGGCATTATTCATTTCAAAAGATACTTTCAAAACTTCCTTTTGGAAGGGTATGAAAATGATTACGGATAATTAAGTCTTTAATGAAATTTAAAAAAGAGAAGCTTTTATAATTAATTAATAGCATTTTTGTGTGCCATAATTCAATATACCACACACACACACACACACACACACACACACACACACACACCTATACATACATCTTCACAGGTCTGCCAAGAAATCAGACAGCTGCAGCTAATCCGAAATGCTGCTGCTCATGTTCTCACCAAGACCAGAAAAATAGAGCACATCACCCCGGTTTTAAAGTCCTTACACTGGCTACCTGTAGCTCAGAGAATAGACTTTAAAATACTTCTATTAGTTTATAAATCGCTGAACGGTTTAGCACCAAAGACTTACTATGGTCATATCAACCTTCCAGAACACTCAGGTCTTCTGGTTCAAGTCTACTTTGTATCCCCAGAACCAGAACCAAACATGGAGAAGCAGCTTTCAGTTTTTATGCACCTTTAATCTGGAACAAACACCCAGAAATCTGCAAAACAGCCTAAACACTAAATTCCTTTAAATCAAGGCTGAAAGCTGTTCAGAGCTGCCTTTGATTAGTAGCCCACAAACAAATCCAGGCGAAACAACAGCAGCTCTAAAAGAATATCTTATTACACACTGACCTCCCTATGATTATCATGTGTATCTGCTTGATGGTTTTTATGATTTTGTGTGTTGATTCTGATGTTTTGATGATTTGCTGTGTACTTGATTGATGTTTTTTATGCTTTTAATGATTTTACTGCACATTTGTTTGATGTTCTTACAATGTAAAGCACTTTGAATTGCCTTGCCGCTGAAATGTGCTATACAAATCTTTTTTTACACACACATACACTAAAAACTATATGCCCTTAAGAAAAGCACAGGAAAATTATTGTATGAAAAAAATCTTAATCTTGACAGAAAAAAACAGAAATGTAGAAAATTTTGCAAATTTATTAAAAAAGAAAAAGTGAAATATCACATGGTCATAAGTATTACAGACCCTTTGCTGTGACACTCATATTTAACTCCCATGCTGTCCATTTCTTCTGATCCTCCTTGAGATGGTTCTACTCCTTCATTGGAGTCCAGCTGTGTTTAATTAAACTGATTGGACTTGATTAGGAAAGCATTAGGAAAGGCACACACCTGTCTATATGAGACCTCACAGCTCACAGTGCTGTCAGAGCAAATGAGAATCATGAGGTGGAAGGAACTGCCCAAGGAGCTCAGAGACAGGATTGTGGCAAGAACAGATCTGACCAAGGTTACAGAAGAATTTCTGCAGCACTCAAGGTTCCTAAGAGCACAGTGGCCTCCATAATCCTTAAATGGAAGAAGTTTGGGACCACCAGGACTCTTCCTAGACCTGGCCGTCCAGCCAAACTGAGCAATGGTGGGAGAAGAGCCTTGGTGAGAGAGGTAAAGAAGAACCCAAAGATCACTGTGGCTGAGCTCCAGAGATGCAGTAGGGAGATGGGAGAAAGTTCCACAAAGTCAACTATCACTGCAGCCCTCCACCAGTCGGGGCTTTATGGCAGAGCGGCCCGACGGAAGCCTCTCCTCAGTGCAAGACATATGAAAGAAACACATGAAGGACTCCCAGACTATGAGAAATAAGATTCTCTGGTCTGATGAGACCAAGATTGAACTTTTTGGTGTTAATTCTTAGCAGTATGTGTGGAGAAAACCAGGCACTGCTCATCACCTGCCCAATACAATCCCAACAGTGAAACATGGTGGTGGCAGCATCATGCTGTGGGGGTGTTCTTCAGCTGCAGGGACAGGACGACTGGTTGAAGGAAAGATGAATGCGGCCAAGTACAGAGATATCCTGGAAGAAAACCTCTTCCAGAGTGCTCAGGACCTCAGACTGGGCCGAAGGTTCACCTTCCAACAAGACAATGACCCTGAGCACACAGCTAAAATAACAAAGGAGTGGCTTCAGAACAACTCTGTGACCATTCTTGACTGGCCCAGCCAGAGCCCTGACCTAAACCCAACTGAGCATCTCTGGAGAGACCTGAAAATGGCTGTCCACCAACGTTCACCATCCAACCTGACGGAGCTGAAGAGGATCTGAAGGAAGAATGGCAGAGGATCCCCAAATCCAGGTGTGGAAAACTTGTTGCATCATTCCCAAGAAGACTCATGGCTGTACGAGCTCAAAAGGTGCTTCTACTCAATACTGAGCAAAGGGTCTGAATACTTATGTCCATGTGATATTTCACTTTTTCTTTTTTAATACATTTGCAGAAATTTCTACATTTCTGTTTTTTTCTGTCAAGATGGGGTGCTGAGTGTACATTAATGAGAAATAAAATGAACTTTTTTGATTTTAGCAAATGGCTGCAATGAAACAAAGAGTGAAACATTTAAAGGGGTCTG
>JAMQGT020014733.1:0-11227 GCA_024447675.2 Pterophyllum scalare | reverse complement strand
TAACCCTAAATGTAGGTTAGGATTAGGGTTAGGGTTACATATAACCCTAACCCTAAATGCAGGTTAGGATTAGGGTTAGGGTTACATATAACTCTAACCCTAAATGTAGGTTAGGATTAGGGTTAGGGTTACATATAACCCTAACCCTAAATGTAGGTTAGGATTAGGGTTAGGGTTACATATAACCCTAACCCTAAATGTAGGTTAGGATTAGGGTTAGGGTTACATATAACCCTAACCCTAAATGTAGGTTAGGATTAGGGTTAGGGTTACATATAACCCTAACCCTAAATAGTTAGGATTAGGGTTAGGGTTACATATAACCCTAACCCTAAATGTAGGTTAGGATTAGGGTTAGGGTTACATATAACCCTAACCCTAAATGTAGGTTAGGATTAGGGTTAGGGTTACATATAACCCTAACCCTAAATGTAGGTTAGGATTAGGGTTAGGGTTACATATAACCCTAACCCTAAATATAGGTTAGGATTAGGGTTAGGGTTATATGTAACCCTAACCCTAAATATAGGTTAGGATTAGGGTTAGGGTTACATATAACCCTAACCCTAAATGTAGGTTAGGATTAGGGTTAGGGTTACATATAACCCTAACCCTAAATGTAGGTTAGGATTAGGGTTAGGGTTACATATAACCCTAACCCTAAATGTAGGTTAGGATTAGGGTTAGGGTTACATATAACCCTAACCCTAAATGTAGGTTAGGATTAGGGTTAGGGTTACATATAACCCTAACCCTAAATGTAGGTTAGGATTAGGGTTAGGGTTACATATAACCCTAACCCTAAATGTAGGTTAGGATTAGGGTTAGGGTTACATATAACCCTGAACCCTAAATGTAGGTTAGGATTAGGGTTAGGGTTATATGTAACCCTAACCCTAAATATAGGTTAGGATTAGGGTTACATATAACCCTAACCCTAAATATAGGTTAGGGTTAGGGTTAGGGTTACATATAACCCTAACCCTAAATGTAGGTTAGGATTAGGGTTAGGGTTACATATAACCCTAACCCTAAATGTAGGTTAGGATTAGGGTTAGGGTTACATATAACCCTAACCCTAAATGTAGGTTAGGATTAGGGTTAGGGTTACATATAACCCTAACCCTAAATGTAGGTTAGGATTAGGGTTAGGGTTACATATAACCCTAACCCTAAATGTAGGTTAGGATTAGGGTTAGGGTTACATATAACCCTAACCCTAAATGTAGGTTAGGATTAGGGTTAGGGTTACATATAGCCCTAACCCTAAATGTAGGTTAGGATTAGGGTTAGGGTTACATATAACCCTAACCCTAAATGTAGGTTAGGATTAGGGTTAGGGTTACATATAACCCTAACCCTAAATGTAGGTTAGGATTAGGGTTAGGGTTACATATAACCCTAACCCTAAATGTAGGTTAGGATTAGGGTTAGGGTTACATATAACCCTAACCCTAAATGCTAGGTTAGGATTAGGGTTAGGGTTACATATAACCCTAACCCTAAACCTAGCTAGGTTTAGGGTTAGGGTTATATGTAACCCTAACCCTAATCCTAACCTACATTTAGGGTTAGGGTTATATGTAACCCTAACCCTAATCCTAACCTAGCATTTAGGGTTAGGGTTATATGTAACCCTAACCCTAATCCTAACCTACATTTAGGGTTAGGGTTATATGTAACCCTAACCCTAATCCTAACTTACATTTAGGGTTAGGGTTATATGTAACCCTAACCCTAATCCTAGCCTACATTTAGGGTTAGGGTTATATGTAACCCTAACCCTAATCCTAACCTACATTTAGGGTTAGGGTTATATGTAACCCTAACCCTAACCTATATTTAGGGTTAGGGTTATATGTAACCCTAACCCTAACCTATATTTAGGGTTAGGGTTACATATAACCCTAACCCTAATCCTAACCTATATTTAGGGTTAGGGTTATATGTAACCCTAACCCTAATCCTAACCTACATTTAGGGTTAGGGTTATATGTAACCCTAACCCTAATCCTAACCTACATTTAGGGTTAGGGTTATATGTAACCCTAACCCTAATCCTAACCTACATTTAGGGTTAGGGTTATATGTAACCCTAACCCTAATCCTAACCTACATTTAGGGTTAGGGTTATATGTAACCCTAACCCTAATCCTAACCTACATTTAGGGTTAGGGTTATATGTAACCCTAACCCTAATCCTAACCTATATTTAGGGTTAGGGTTATATGTAACCCTAACCCTAATCCTAACCTACATTTAGGGTTAGGGTTATATGTAACCCTAACCCTAATCCTAACCTATATTTAGGGTTAGGGTTATATGTAACCCTAACCCTAATCCTAACCTACATTTAGGGTTAGAGCTATATGTAACCCTAACCCTAATCCTAACCTGCATTTAGGGTTCGGGTTATATGTAACCCTAACCCTAATCCTAACCTACATTTAGGGTTAGGGTTATATGTAACCCTAACCCTAATCCTAACCTACATTTAGGGTTAGGGTTATATGTAACCCTAACCCTAATCCTAACCTACATTTAGGGTTAGGGTTATATGTAACCCTAACCCTAATCCTAACCTACATTTAGGGTTAGGGTTATATGTAACCCTAACCCTAATCCTAACCTACATTTAGGGTTAGGGTTATATGTAACCCTAACCCTAATCCTAACCTACATTTAGGGTTAGGGTTATATGTAACCCTAATCCTAACCTATATTTAGGGTTAGGGTTATATGTAACCCTAACCCTAATCCTAACCTACATTTAGGGTTAGGGTTATATGTAACCATAACCCTAATCCTAACCTACATTTAGGGTTCGGGTTATATGTAACCCTAACCCTAATCCTAACCTATATTTAGGGTTAGGGTTATATGTAACCCTAACCCTAATCCTAACCTACATTTAGGGTTAGGGTTATATGTAACCCTAACCCTAATCCTAACCTACATTTAGGGTTAGGGTTATATGTAACCCTAACCCTAACATACATTTAGGGTTCGGGTTATATGTAACCCTAACCCTAATCCTAACCTACATTTAGGGTTCGGGTTATATGTAACCCTAACCCTAATCCTAACCTATATTTAGGGTTAGGGTTACATATAACCCTAACCCTAATCCTAACCTACATTTAGGGTTAGGGTTATATGTAACCCTAATCCTAACCTACATTTAGGGTTAGGGTTATATGTAACCCTAACCCTAATCCTAACCTACATTTAGGGTTAGGGCTATATGTAACCCTAACCCTAATCCTAACCTACATTTAGGGTTAGGGTTATATGTAACCCTAACCCTAATCCTAACCTACATTTAGGGTTAGGGTTATATATAACCCTAATCCTAACCTATATTTAGGGTTTGGGTTACATATAACCCTAATCCTAACCTACATTTAGGGTTAGGGTTATATGTAACCCTAACCCTAATCCTAACCTACATTTAGGGTTCAGGTTATATGTAACCCTAACCCTAATCACTAACCTATATTTAGGGTTAGGGTTACATATAACCCTAACCCTAATCCTAACCTAGATTTAGGGTTCGGGTTATATGTAACCCTAACCCTAATCCTAACCTACATTTACGGTTAGGGTTATATGTAACCCTAACCCTAATCCTAACCTACATTTAGGGTTAGGGCTATATGTAACCCTAACCCTAATCCTAACCTACATTTAGGGTTCGGGTTATATGTAACCCTAACCCTAACTCCTAACCTATATTTAGGGTTAGGGTTATATGATAACCCTAACCCTAATCCTAACCTATATTTAGGGTTAGGGTTATATGTAACCCTAACCCTAATCCTAACCTACATTTAGGGTTAGGGTTACATGTAACCCTAACCCTAATCCTAACCTATATTTAGGGTTAGGGTTACATATAACCCTAACCCTAATCCTAACCTATATTTAGGGTAGGATTAGGGTATGGATCATATAACCCTAACCCTAACCTATAGGTTAGTATTAGGGTTAGGGTTACATATAACCCTAACCCTAAATATAGGTTAGGATTAGGTTTAGGGTTATATCTAACACTAACCCTAACTAAAATTTAGGGTTAGGGTTATATATAACCCTAGCCCTAAATCCTAGCCTACGGTTACGGTTAGGGTATTTATAACGCTAACCCTAATCCTAACCTACATTTAGGGATCAGACCTATATGTAACCCTAACCCTAATCACTAACCTACATTTACGAGTTAGGGTTATATGTAACGCTTAACCCTAATCCTAACCTACATTTAGGGTTTGAGCTATATGTAACCCTAACCCTAATCGTCCCCAGACCTGAATCCGATTGAGCGCATCTGGGACATCATGTCTCCGCTCCACCCACCAATGTCATGTTGCACCACAGACTGTCCAGGAGTTGGCGGATGCTGTAGTCCAGGTCTGGGAGGAGATCCCTCAGGAGACCATCCGTCACCTCATCAGGAGCATGCCCAGGCTTGGAGGGAGGTCATACAGGCACATGGAGGCCACACACAGTACTGAGCCTCATTTTGAATGGTTTTAAGGACATTACATCAAAGTTGGATCAGCCTGTAGTGTGTTTTTCAACTTTAATTTTGTGTGTGACTCCAAATCCAGGCCTCAGATCTAGGATGTGTTATTTGAGTGTTCCCTTTTTTTATTAAGCAGTGTATATATATATATATATATATATATATATATATATATATATATATATATATAAGGAGGTGCATAGCTTTTTTCTTTTTTTTTCTTCAAAGGAGACATTTTAAACAAAACTGTCCTTAAAAATGGTTCCAAGTACAATAAAATAATTTGTTAAAGAAAAAACTTTTGTTATTTCTTTAAGGGTCAGAGTAACTTATAATAATTGACTCAACTTTATACAAAGTGCTACTGTGATTTTTGCTTGTAGTTTAATTACTTCATCTGGAGTTTTTCAGTTCTTTTTTTCTTGTTCAGTGAGAGACATCTAGTCTGTTTCAAGCTTGAACAAATGCATTAAAGTCAGGTCCAATGACTGAGGTGGAAATCTGAGCTCTGCTAATACTGAATCAAATGTGCACCAAATTGTCTGTGATTCAGTGCTCCTGCCCTAATGACATTACTTTACTTACAATATCAACAACATGGTTAATTTTTAGCACTGACTTACATAACACCTCCTGGGCCCTATTACCCTACCCCTGGGTATGTTAACCCTAAAATGAGGGAAACTGTTCCAGAAAGAGACCTAACTTCAACTCTGAATCAGTTACTCAAGTAACAGACTCTGTGAACCTAACCTGCTCGCTGGCAGGTTTTAGTCAAGAAACTCTACATATCTCTCAGACTCCTCCCCTCCTGCTGGACCTGAACCACCTGTCTGACACTCGGATTCATTTCCTCATTCATAAAGTTGCTGACAAAGCGATCAGAGGAGTAAATTCATCTGCAGATGTTTATGTTTTACAAGCACTGAAATCCCAGTTAGCCGTTAGTTTGTTCTTTTTTGTACGTAACATGAAGCTTTTACAGTCGTTCATTTGTCAACAGGCTATAAGGACAGAGACCGCAATAATATGATGGCTTTATAAACAGCTTAGCTGCAGCTGTCAGTCTGTTCCTCTGAAACATTTACTATAGTTACTGTAGCATCATTGTTTAAATCATACTGATCTCTATAAAGCTTTAGACACAGAACACACTGATCAATCATTGGTCGTGTTGTAAAAGGTCACTGATGGAAAAATGTCTGGATCCTGGAGATGATGTGAGTGTTTGAGTGACATGAGGCTAAATGGATTTTAAGCCCTGAAAACTGAACTAAATATATATAGTGACTTAAATGTTGTCAACATTTTGAAAGTTATGGTGTCTGAAATTCAGAGTGTAAATATGGACATTTTCAATGACAATTACCTAAATCGTTGATCATAGGCTCTATAACAGTCCACTTGCACAGCAGGAGAATCCAAATGGATCAGACCAGATAAGGCCCAGATCCAGTTCAGGCACTGGTCTTTTCCCTGATCCAGTTTGGATCTCCTCATAATGGCTTCATTTCCCCACATGATCTGCATTCTTTAAAATGACTCATACCAAAACTGTACTGAAATTTTTCAAATCCATAAAGCTGAGACATTTCTTAGATTCTGTTTGCCTTTATTTGTAAAGGTTTACATGCATTACAGACTCGGAAAACTGCCCTGCATGTTTTCAGCTAAATATGAAACTGTGACTGACCTCTGACCTTTAAGAGTAACTCAGTGAATTAGATTAGATCCGATCAGATTAGAAACCATTAAACCGGAAACATTAAAGCAGTTTTTCTGTCATCTCATGACTCATTTTTATCCAATAATGGCAGAAATAATGACATTCTATTAATTAATGAATAAAGTGAGGTTGCTTTTCCATCAATAGATTAACATTTTACTGAAAACCATTGGAACTATTTAATGAGCATACACTGAACTGTCAAAGACTGGAGCAAAAACTGTTTTATTAAGTGGAAAACTTACAAGAGGGCAGCATCACCCCTGGGATCTGCGGCCGTCTCAGTAACTGGTAACACTGATCCATCAGTCAACTCACTCTAAGCTGTTTCTCCACATTTTTATCTTCATTTTTTTATCTGCATTTTGTCCGTCAGGTTGAAACTGAATAATCGGATTTTAAAAATCTAATGTAAAATTAGGATTCAGCTTCATGTGATGAAAATCAAAGTTGGGTAAATGATGACAGCAGACATTATAAAAGAAATTATATATTTTATAAGAAACTTTTATTCTGTCTATAAAACAGGTGGCAAAAGTACTGACATTCTGTACTTAAGTTTAAGTACAAGTACTTGTGTTAAAAAATATATTCGTAAAAGTTGAAGTACTAGTTCAACTTTTTTACTTAAGTAAAAGTAAAAAGTACAGGCTCTGAAATCTACTCAAAGTAAGAAAGTAAAAGTAGCTCTTTGGAGGATGTTTCTACCTGCTATTTTTATGTAAAGCTAACTGAACCTTATTATATATTACATGAGAATACAAATGTTATTCCAATGGAAATTTTAATTCTAATGAATGCATTCAGCTTGAATCTGTACTACACAAACTGTGAAAGGGAATATAAACACAGCTCTAGACTCTGTGTCCTCCATAACTAGAGGGTGAGTGTTCCTCCACCTAAACACAAACATGAGGATATTCGGGGGTTACAGTGGGATTCAGAAGGTGGAGGAACCCTAAGATCAGCTGTAGTGGTTCTGCATGGGGAGACGAATCACAACTTTCTATTGTGAGCTCCAGTAAATGATGCTGCTGTGCAGGCTGTGATCAGCTGACCTGCTGCTGCTCTGAGGTTTACTGCTCTGTGTGGATGAGCTGAACTCACAAAGATGTAACCCAGTATTTCACAGCTATCTTAGCTGATTTCCAGCCCCCACACTGACAGCATACAGGCTGTATAAATGTTGAATTCAGTGAATAAATCTCAGCATCAGCAGCTTTGATTCAAATCTTATCTCTGCTACACTGATGTAAAGTTTACCATGAACTGTGCCTCTGTGCACCAGTCGAACACAGAGCTTTACTGTAAATACAATTAAAAAAAGCTGACCTGTTTATCACACACTAACTTATGGACTCAGTCTGGCCCACTGTAATCCTTGATTTTAGCGCTATAAATGATACATAAATTATATGGGCTTTCGTATTTAATCCCTTTGTATCTGATAAGCCCGGGGATGGAAGGTACGCAGTGCGATTGTCTTTGTATGTTGCAGTGGGTACGGAAAGTATTCAGACCCCTTTAAATTTTTCACTCTTTGTTTCATTGCAGCCATCTACTAAAATCAAAAAAGTTCATTTTATTTCTGTACACTCAGCACCCCATCTAGAGAGAAGAAAATATAAATGAAGAAATTTATTTAAAGAGAAAAACTGAAATATATATATATATATATATATATATATATATATATATATATATATATATATATATATATATATATATATATATATATATAGTTACATATAACCCTAACCCTAACTATAGTTAGGATTAGGGTTATGGTTACATATAACCCTAACCCTAAATATAGGTTAGGGTTAGGGTTAGGGTTACATATAACCCTAACCCTAAATGTAGGTTAGGATTAGGGTTAGGGTTACATATAACCCTAACCCTAAATGTAGGTTAGGATTAGGGTTAGGGTTACATATAACCCTAACCCTAAATGTAGGTTAGGATTAGGGTTAGGGTTACATATAACCCTAACCCTAAATGTAGGTTAGGATTAGGGTTAGGGTTACATATAGCCCTAACCCTAAATATAGGTTAGGATTAGGGTTAGGGTTACATATAACCCTAACCCTAAATGTAGGTTAGGATTAGGGTTAGGGTTACATATAACCCTAACCCTAAATGTAGGTTAGGATTAGGGTTAGGGTTACATATAACCCTAACCCTAAATGTAGGTTAGGATTAGGGTTAGGGTTACATATAACCCTAACCCTAAATGTAGGTTAGGATTAGGGTTAGGGTTACATATAACCCTAACCCTAAATGTAGGTTAGGATTAGGGTTAGGGTTACATATAACCCTAACCCTAAATGTAGGTTAGGATTAGGGTTAGGGTTACATATAACCCTAACCCTAAATGTAGGTTAGGATTAGGGTTAGGGTTACATATAACCCTAACCCTAAATGTAGGTTAGGATTAGGGTTAGGGTTACATATAACCCTAACCCTAAATGTAGGTTAGGATTAGGGTTAGGGTTACATATAACCCTAACCCTAAATGTAGGTTAGGATTAGGGTTAGGGTTACATATAACCCTAACCCTAAATGTAGGTTAGGATTAGGGTTAGGGTTACATATAACCCTAACCCTAAATGTAGGTTAGGATTAGGGTTAGGGTTACATATAACCCTAACCCTAAATGTAGGTTAGGATTAGGGTTAGGGTTACATATAACCCTAACCCTAAATATAGGTTAGGATTAGGGTTAGGGTTACATATAACCCTAACCCTAAATGTAGGTTAGGATTAGGGTTAGGGTTACATATAACCCTAACCCTAAATGTAGGTTAGGATTAGGGTTAGGGTTACATATAACCCTAACCCTAAATGTAGGTTAGGATTAGGGTTAGGGTTACATATAACCCGAACCCTAAATGTAGGTTAGGATTAGGGTTAGGGTTACATATAACCCTAACCCTAAATGTAGGTTAGGATTAGGGTTAGGGTTACATATAGCCCTAACCCTAAATGTAGGTTAGGATTAGGGTTAGGGTTACATATAACCCTAACCCTAAATGTAGGTTAGGATTAGGGTTAGGGTTACATATAACCCTAACCCTAAATGTAGGTTAGGATTAGGGTTAGGGTTACATATAACCCTAACCCTAAATGTAGGTTAGGATTAGGGTTAGGGTTACATATAACCCTAACCCTAAATGTAGGTTAGGATTAGGGTTAGGGTTACATATAACCCTAACCCTAAATGTAGGTTAGGATTAGGGTTAGGGTTACATATAACCCTAACCCTAAATGTAGGTTAGGATTAGGGTTAGGGTTACATATAACCCTAACCCTAAATGTAGGTTAGGATTAGGGTTAGGGTTACATATAACCCTAACCCTAAATGTAGGTTAGGATTAGGGTTAGGGTTATATGTAACCCTAACCCTAAATATAGGTTAGGATTAGGGTTACATATAACCCTAACCCTAAATGTAGGTTAGGATTAGGGTTAGGGTTACATATAACCCTAACCCTAAATGTAGGTTAGGATTAGGGTTAGGGTTACATATAACCCTAACCCTAAATGTAGGTTAGGATTAGGGTTAGGGTTACATATAACCCTAACCCTAAATGTAGGTTAGGATTAGGGTTACATATAACCCGAACCCTAAATGTAGGTTAGGATTAGGGTTAGGGTTACATATAGCCCTAACCCTAAATGTAGGTTAGGATTAGGGTTAGGGTTACATATAACCCTAACCCTAAATATAGGTTAGGATTAGGGTTAGGGTTACATATAACCCTAACCCTAAATATAGGTTAGGATTAGGGTTAGGGTTACATATAACCCTAACCCTAAATGTAGGTTAGGATTAGGGTTAGGGTTACATATAACCCTAACCCTAAATATAGGTTAGGATTAGGGTTAGGGTTACATATAACCCGAACCCTAAATGTAGGTTAGGATTAGGGTTAGGGTTACATATAACCCTAACCCTAAATATAGGTTAGGATTAGGGTTAGGGTTACATATAACCCTAACCCTAAATATAGGTTAGGATTAGGGTTAGGGTTACATATAACCCTGAACCCTAAATGTAGGTTAGGATTAGGGTTAGGGTTACATATAACCCTAACCCTAAATGTAGGTTAGGATTAGGGTTAGGGTTACATATAACCCTAACCCTAAATGTAGGTTAGGATTAGGGTTAGGGTTACATATAACCCTAACCCTAAATGCAGGTTAGGATTAGGGTTAGGGTTACATATAACCCTAACCCTAAATGTAGGTTAGGATTAGGGTTAGGTTAGGGTTACATATAACCCGAACCCTAAATGTAGGTTAGGATTAGGGTTAGGGTTACATATAACCCTAACCCTAAATGTAGGTTAGGATTAGGGTTAGGGTTACATATAACCCTAACCCTTAATGTAGGTTAGGATTAGGGTTAGGGTTACATGTAACCCTAACCCTAAATTAGTTAGGTTAGGGTTAGGGTTACATATAACCCTAACCCTAAATGTAGGTTAGGATTAGGGTTAGGGTTACATATAACCCTAACCCTAAATGTAGGTTAGGATTAGGGTTAGGGTTACATATAACCCTAACCCTAAATGTAGGTTAGGATTAGGGTTAGGGTTACATATAACCCTAACCCTAAATGTAGGTTAGGATTAGGGTTAGGGTTACATATAACCCTAACCCTAAATGTAGGTTAGGATTAGGGTTAGGGTTACATATAACCCTAACCCTAAATGTAGGTTAGGATTAGGGTTAGGGTTATATGTAACCCTAACCCTAAATGTAGGTTAGGATTAGGGTTAGGGTTACATATAACCCTAACCCTAAATATAGGTTAGGATTAGGGTTAGGGTTACATATAACCCGAACCCTAAATGTAGGTTAGGATTAGGGTTAGGGTTACATATAACCCTAACCCTAAATGTAGGTTAGGATTAGGGTTAGGGTTACATATAACCCTAACCCTAAATGTAGGTTAGGATTAGGGTTAGGGT